>SKCR01036274.1:0-83110 GCA_019454045.1 Zanthoxylum bungeanum
AATTGGAAGAAAGAGAAAATTAATCTAGGATTAATTACGGAGAATTTTATCTGGGATAGAATTCAATTAATAGAGAGAGAACGATTAATTTGGAATTAATCGATAAAATAATATATTCGATATATTAAATGAAATTAGATTTCATAATAGAATTAAAATTAGATTTTAATTCGGGCGAACGAATTAATTTAGAATTAATTCGCGAGCGACTTTAATAGTAATTTTGCTAGGCATAATTATTTAATTAAGTCGCAACGAAAAATTCGTTAATTTGGAATTAACAAACCCGAGCCCGGAATGTGTTTGCGGGCCCACTCGGATTTTGAATTAAAGTGGGTCCCACAAGTCACATCACTAGTCAACTTTATCACCTTTTTGGTTGATAGAAGTTGGTAGAGATTTTGGTAACTTGACTTGCACATTTTGTTGATTTGTGAAAGACATTTACCAACTTGACTTTTTTGTAAATGGATTTGATTTTTGAAATCAAATATAAATTTAACAAAATAGAAAACACAACTCACTCTCTCATTGTTGTAAAACCTGAAACCCTTCCCTCTCTTTCTGTCCATTTTGCCGAGACCTAGGGTTCTTGGTTGAAGATTTTTGATTCAAAAATCTTGCAAGCTAGCACTTAAAGAATCATACAAAGGTAATAGGGAAACCTTTCCCATGAGTTTTGGAATTCAAAAATCAAGCTTGGAAGCTCAACATACATCAAAGGAGAGCTTGGAGCAAGCTTCAAAGGTTGGAATTTTTGTTATCTCCTACATCCACTTAGCCGATCAAAGTGAGTATTTTCCGCTACTTTACTTTGCGTATTCACATGTTTTATGCTTAATGATCTTGGTTATTGTTCTTAGAGAACCCAACAGTGATGACACTCACAAACGTCCTTCAACATACACATGCAATCAAGCAAAAATAATAAAACACATAAAAAAATCCTAGTAGTCCTCAAATAATGCCTACCAATGAAATCAAAGAACCTTCAAAATACCTAACGCAACTCAAATCCAAGTTCTTGAATAAATCATCTAAGTAATACTCATAGTGTGTTGAAAGCCAACTCGATGATTTCATCTCAAAATTTGGGATCCGATGAGTCAAACCAACCAAGATATCTCAAGAGTGCTATATATTTGCCTATTAAGCTCGATATAGTATGACTTCTCTTTTCTTATCTTTTTGACTCACCTACCCTTTAAGGTAGCATTTCTCATCATGGTTGTCCTAACACTCGCCCATATATAGCTTTACGGTTATTGATTATGGTGGTTTATCTTTTATTTTTCAAAGTATTTTTTCTTTTCTACTATTTTCATTATTTTTTTTTAAAAGATCTCTCTTTTTTTCCTTAGATATACCATATGTCATAAGTAATTGCAAACAGAGGCAGATATCTAAGCAAATGGTCATTTATCATCAAACAATTTATTCAACTAGTCATTTTGTCACCTACCTAGGTTCTTACTGGTAGAAACCTACTTTTAAGTGCTTATGAATTTAACCTAAATCATCTACTCAAGGCATCACATAAAAGTCAATTGGGCACTTATCGTTTTCTAAGATTTCATCATAAAGCAAACAAACTCATCATTAGACTATGTTTTACTATCTATGACTTCAATTTTTTTAAGATTTTTTTTTAATTTTTTAAATAAATAGTAAGAACTAATACTAATATGCACACACCCCTAAACTTAAAACTTACATTTTCCTCAACGTAAGATAAGCATACAGAAGACAACAGTGATGAAAAACACTACTGTGCATTGAGTTTATCAAGCTACCGTTGGTTAGAATTTTACTGTACGAGATGTGTAGGTTACATTAGTACATGTATTGATAAAAATGATAGCTATTAAACACACAAATAATACACAAAAATAAAATAAAATGAAAATAAAGAAAATAAAATAGTGAGGAACAACACTACCGTGCATGAAGTTGATTAGGCTCTTGCTGGTCAGAATTTTACTGCGCTGGCTTTCTGGGTTGCACTAGTACCTATATTGATAAAAATTCAATTAAACATAGAAATAACACATAAAAATAAAATAAAATGAAAGTAAAGAAAACAAAATAGTGAGGAACAACATTATCATGCATGGAGTTGATCAGACTTCTGCTGGTCAGAATTTTATTGCGCGGGCTGTGTGGGTTATACTAGTACCTACATTGATGAACATGCAAACTATTAAACGCAAAATAGTACACAAAAATAAAAAATAAAAGTAAAAAAACAAAACAAAACAATACATGTGTGGGTTGCCTCTCCGCTAGTGCTAAGTTTAATGTCTTTAGCCAGACGTTCTCAAAAAATCTTCCTTCAAGGATGCTTCAATGTGGCTTTGGATGTCGTAGATAGGACAGTTCCATGTACATTACTTTTCAAGCTCTTCTTCCAAAAATGAGGTGGTAAATAAAGATCTTCTCTACTTAGCGCCCCCATCATCGTTTTTAAATTTGTATCCTTATGAGGTCTCGAATGGAAGATTAAATCATCAGGATGTCTAGTATAATGCTTGACATTGAATGGTTGTGCCATTCTGTCAAGCTTATTAGTGGTATCCATGATGCTAGTTTCCTCATGGTGCGATTGATCTCATTGTGTCGTGAGATTTTCAATAGGCTCACACAACTACCATTCCCTAACTCTTTGTTCCACCACTTCCTCATAGATGTACATTTGAATTTCTTCATTTAGCTCTTCATCAGAAATTTGTACAATGCATGCTCCAATATCTTGAAGGACACTTCAGTCTCTATATACGGCTCTGCCTATGTCCCTATTACAGTATCCTTGTAAATCTCTTGATTCCATGGGTCTTCTTCAGTGTCAACAGGTAGTGTCTCTTAATGTATGTAGCTCTGGTTATTGGTTAGTTTTCTCAATTGGTCTTCTAGACGTTTCAAAGATGCGGCATGGCTTTGTACAATTTCTTCCAATCTAACCATATTCTTCATGTTTTCCTTATTCAGCTCAGTAGCAAGCTTGTTCAGCTCGGCCGTTGACATAAGCAATTCCTCCATGTATGGTTTTAATTCTTGAGGAAATTATTGAGACTGTTTTTTATAAAAACGGATACTATGGTTTAGTGGGATATGTGAGACCTTTATTATTGGGCCATATAAAATGATGAAGGTTTTACCACCCTGGATTGTAGTTAAACGTGTGATGACCACTCGGGTGATTGCCCTCACATATTTCGCATCTCATCATTATGCTCTGAAAGACTTGATCATACATCGCCTTACTTCTCGTTGACATCAATTGATAGTTGTTGGCCAGGACAACAAATCTAGGGGTGTCAAATTTACCTGGACCCGGCCCGGATCCGCATGGACTCGGAATACTCGGGTCCGAGTAGACCTGAGTCGGTGAATAAATACCCAGACCCGAGTCTAATAAATTAGGACCCGAGCGAATCAGGATCCGGACCCGGGATTGCACGGGTCCGGCCTGGATAGACCCGAGTCCGGAAAAAAATAATTTAAAATATAATAATAAAATAATATGCATATATAAATAAATATATAATAGAATATAATTAAAAATTATAAAATAATTGAAATAAAACTAATACAATTGACAAAATACAAATATAAATATAAAATAACACAATTAAAAATAAAAAAAATAAAAAAAATAAAAAAATGGGTATCCGGATCCGGACCGGGTATCCGGGTCCGGACCCGAGGCAATGAAAATGCGTCCGGATCTGGATTTTTCTATCCCTAAACAGACCTCAAAAAATCAACTGTGTCTCACTGACATGAGGTGTAGCATAACTTCTATAATTCTTAATGACTCCATCGTCCAAATGTACTCGATTACTTCAACCACCTGAAATAAAACAAAAAGAAAACGAAAAAAGAAGGGTTGTTCAGCTAAAAAAGTAGATTGTTGTGCTAATAATAATAAATAAAAATAAATTAAGTCCACGACAACGACGCCAAAAACTTGATCGTGATTTTATAAATCTAGCACGTGAGTGCACGTATCACTCAAGTAATACAGTGATAAAAGTCGTATATCGTACCCACATGGGACTTATTATTTCTCTTATTAATATTAAGATTAACTTACTTAACTTAAACTAAACTATTGATAAGAAAAGTTGAATTATCGAAATATAATTGAAATTGAATAAAATGTAAATAACATACTTTGAAAACCTTATAGATATAAGAACATAGGGTTCCAACTTCACCTAAGCATGCACGTAATGTGTCCATGTATTTTTCGTTCGATTGGTTTGTTGTTACTAATTATTAACCTAGAACACTAAATTATTCGCATGTCTCTTTGGATGGTCAGGTGAAAATATTCAAAATAAATAACTATATGTTTATGTTAATTAATTTAAATCAAATTCATTAAGATCGGGCTCTAATATTGATACGTATGCCCTATAAGTATATGTCTATCTTGAAGGGAAAGCTATTCAATAAATAGGATCACACACTATTATTCCCACGACTAATCATAATTTCCTCTATCGAGTTCCTAAGAATTTACCAAGAATATTTTATTATTGGCCAAACAAATAAAATATGCGTTCAAGCACAAAGAATAATAAATAATGAATAAAAAATTCAAAAGAATAAAAATATCTACTTAAATTAATTAAACATGCTTGGGATCCATTACAACCCTAAATTTAATGAATTAGCTTTTCAGAATATTCAAAAACTAATGCTAATCATTATAGATATAAAATAAGGACTCATAAAAATAAAGTAGAGAGAAAATGGAAGAAAGAACTCTCGTTGCAGTCTTCGCCTTCAAACTCTAGTACCAGTTGAAACACTCGCCCTTACCTTGCTCTAGGCGTTCTTATATGCTTTGGAGGCACCAAAATAGGTTATGAGACTATTTCTTATATAAGAGGTCATAGAGGTCTTTCCTTTTCAAAAATTGGATTTTGGGTGAATTAGGGTTGTTGGTTCCGTGTCGGGACACGTAGTTTGTGCGTCGTAACTTGAATAATTAGTGTTGGCACATCACGATGTGCTGATGTGGGCATCGCGATGCGCGATGTTGTGGTGCTCTCTGGATGATTTTCCTTTGTACGCGCATTGCGACGCGCTTCTAGCTTCGGGACGCGGGTTTGACTTTGAAATTTAGCCTTATTTGGTTCATATTTTATCGTTTCTATCCCTCATTTAATCTGTTGAATCATTATATTTTTTTTGACTTGTGTAATGCACCAAAAATACATCAATTTACTTATAAAACTAGATATTACCGAGAAAACATTAAGATAAAGGGACGGGAAAATATGTATATTTTAACCGCTTATCTATGACATACACAATAACATAAATATTAACATTAAATCGTATGCCACATATCACTAAATAATGATTTCAAGGTGAGGAAAGAATAAAAAGAGAATCATAATTAAATACAAATACGAGCATGATTATAAAAAAAAAACCACTTTTTATATGATAAGTCTCAAGTGCAGGCGTTTAAAAATTATAATGTTAGATTTAATCTATGAATCCTTAGTCAAAACACACATACTCTATTTAATAGGTTTAAGGTTGGAATCTTCACGGTGGCGTGAATGAATAAATAATTCATGTAATAATTAGCATTCATACCTTATTCTAATAGCCTTCGGGTATGGTTCTATCATATTACGAATCTTATTCTCATTCCTTTTAAGGCTTAGTCAATGGTGATCTGTAAAGCAAAAACTAATTTTTATGGCATTTCGTTTGGTCAAGATATCACGGTGGATTGAGTGAATAAATAATTTATGTAATTATTAGCCTTCAAATATAATTTTATTAGCTTACAAGCTTTGTTCTCACAATTTTCAAGCCTTGTTCTCACAACCTTCAGCCATAGTTTTACCACCCTACGCGAGTCTTGTTTTCACCTCTTTAGAGTATAGGTAATGGTGATCCGCCAATTCAAAGCTATTGTCTATAGAAACGATAAGAAATGTTTAAATTTTATTTTTCTTTGTAATGAGTTGATATAATATATAAGGAACAGACTTAGATTTTCTTTTAAAACTTATAAAAATATATATATATATATATATATATATATATATATATATATATATATATATATATATATATATAATTAATGTTACACATTTTAACTATTCTCATAGGCTATGTATATCATATTTCTCTCTTGGCTTGGTTCATGAGAGCAAGTGACAAAATAAATGGTGGGAAATGATAGATTTAGGATTCAATGAACACATTCATGGTAATAGTAAGGCTGGGGATCATGATTGTAACAAACCAAAAAATACATATGACATCTATATACATATAATTTTTAAGTCCTATCTAAGTTTCTCCTTAATTCTTAATATTTTGGGGCTCTCTCATTAATTTAATGAGATTCAACCAATCAAATTCTTTTCTCAAATTTTATTTTTATTTTTGATTGCTACTATAAAGACTTTTATAGAATGTTCAATTTAATCTATTGAATGTTTATGGATTTGTTGATTCAATGTATTGATCTAATTAAAATGAATTTAAATTATGCTATTTGGGTTCATACATTTCTCTGATTACTTTCTTTGTGCATTATGTGGTTCAATGTATCGAGCATATATGGATTACGATTCAATGAATTTATAATCATAGAATGAATTGCCTGCATGAATAACACTTGAACATTAAAGGAATAAAGTTTTTTAGCTTATAAAAACTCAATAGAGATTTCTCATTAGTTATTAATTACATATAATAGATTGATTATTTATTCAATTTCCCGTAAATTTAATAAACACAAATATCTAAGAGTTTGATAGTAGGATTTATATTTTCCCCATCACTTTCAATCTTCAGATTTCTATATATAGGCTTTTGGCACAAAGGTTAAAATCCGGAAAAACAAATAACATTAAAAAAATAGTTTTCCTAATCGATTAAGCTTCTTCTGTAGTAGCAATGAGCATATTGGACGAATGATGGAATGAAGTTGCAGTGCTAAGGCTACAGTGGACTAGAAGGGAGCTTTGGCAGGTGAAATTACATTACCATTGGTGGTGCTTTATTCAATATATGTTACGAAAATTATGTGTTTTCTCCTTAAAATTGAAATTTATTATATGAATACATGTTTGTGTATTCTCAAGTTCGGTGAATTCAATATACATTCAGATTCTAATAATTCAAATCTAAGAACATGTTATTTTACGATTGTAAAAAAACTGAATTATCAGGACTTTAGCAATATTCTTTTCCAATTAATCAATATACAAATGTATATTATCCAAAATAATTTGCGCAATGCGCGGGCTCCCTACTAGATAAAGATAATACCATTAAGTGTACATTAGATATTCACATAGTATGTTGTTGGGATATATGTCTAAGAGCATAATGTAATATGTAAACAATATTTTATTTTAAGTAATAAACGATGCAGTTATTCATTTATTAAAATGTTGCTTTTAAAGTTGCATATTATAAATTATCATGTATGCCCTTGGATACTAAATGTACTTTCAGATTTAGTGTATAAGTGTTATACACAAGATGATTTAAATATGAAATTATAACACCCCGCTAGAGGCAAGGTATTACCGGCATGAGACATGATTAACCCATCTCCATAAGCCTCCAAATTTACAGAAAATTGGGCATGATGTATCCTAAAATTGGATAACTTGGATCATAGTCCAGCGTCAGAACGAAATCTAAGAAAAACAATAAACAAACAAAAGGACCACAGGTCTACCCAAACACATCAAATCAACACTTAAGGGCTCCATGCCCACATCATCTATCAACACACAAGGGCTCTGTGCCCACAACATCATAAGTAATCAAACATTTACTTAATACAAACAGTGTGCTCAGCACGTCAAATAAAATATTAATCATGAATCCTAGACCTCTAAAACGCTTCCTAGGACACTTGGGAGGGTGACTGCCGCCAAAGCTGTTGTGGTTGACCAATCTAGAAGCCAACCTGCAGAACTAGAAAACTGGTTTGGTGTGAGTTATGAAACTTACTAAGTAACCATGCTAGTATTATAACAAATAAGTCAAACATAAACTACAAACAAACAAGTCAAACATATAAGTAGTTTATCAGAATTACTAAATTGTTACAAGTTCATATTTATTAAATCCTTATTATCTTTTATATTTTACCTATGTCAAATTCCCATGTCTACATTTCCACATATACATTAATCTATTAACCAAACATCTAAATCCCACAAGACATCGGTATAAATATCACAGAATATGTCATTTTACACCGAAACCTTTTCAATCACAAGAAACATAAAATCACATTCTTAAACTTTATTACGAATACACATCTTTGAAATCTCATCAAATGGGTAAGCCAAATAAACTTTCTTCTATTCGATTACAAACTCTCATCAATACCAAAACAATAATCCCTTAACTTTCTTTAATTACGGCAATCTTACAACAGCTTAACATTCAGAATTCATATGCATTCGCACATATCGTAGCACACTTCTCTTATATACATGCAAAAATAATTTCAAAGTCCTCACACATATACATGCATACCAATACAACTTAACAAACATGCTATATAACATTGATACCCACATCAGTTTTCAAAATCATTCATTCATTCATTTCTTATAAGCCTACACTATCCATATATTTAACAAGTTCACTCAGACATACATACACTCAGACATACATACAATCACCGTGCAACCAACCACAAAACACACATAACAACCAAAACATCACAAAACACATAATTAGACAGTACATACATATGAAAATGCTTGTACGGGATGCATTACCTATTTTAGAATAGGTATGAGACGAATTCCATCTGAACAAATCCCTAACTAGCTCAACTATTATACCACGAGATTATCAACCAATTAACATACACACATATACAAATATCACGTGACACAAACTCATCACACGATCTCACATACACAAGCACATACATGCCAGACATGGCTTATCATCTGAATCGTCATATACATACGTATATACATCAAACATAAGAACATGCCCATTACTTCGAAATCTGATACCATATCCTTTAACAATCTTCATGTATTTTACTTATCAATCAAATACACTTTGTTTCCAGAATTCTTATTAGAAATATCCATTCATAAACACATCTCATCACACAAGTACTTTATCCATTCAAAGAGCTTAACTTATACCAATTCAGAAATCATGATTTGTTCCATTTATCGATTCTATATACTCAACCTATATATATCTTAACATCATATGCATATACGAATACATGTTCATATACTTATACATGTGCTTATACATATACTTTTGCATACTCATACATTTACATACACGTATACATATCGTTACCAATCCTTACACTATCATACATCCATACATTCACATAAACATTGAGCTTATTTCATATCTCACTATGTATCATACCAATAATAAAGTTTCATACCTGTGGTGGTGGATTATCCTAACCATGCGTAATCTCGAACTCTGTTCTCAAAAATATCCCTTAACTATTTACATCTTATCCTAAACACTTCAATTATATATATATATATATATATAACACCAATGAATTATTCAAGCACTCATCGCATGAGTTACTTACCTGGCTTTGTGAGCACTCCAGGTCCTAGTCAAGTCTGCCAAAACAAATGGCGAAACACCGTCAAAATCGTAACTTACGGAATTCTCGATTTAACTAAGAAAAAATTCTGGATCTTTCCAGGACAATCATCTTAAGTCTGATTTCAATGATTTCAGTTCTATTATTCTTAAAACATCATTAAAAATTAATTTAAGCCATTAGTTAACTTGAATCCTCGGTTTACACGTCTTAAGAAAATCTTCCGAAAAAGTTTTCGCAAACGCTACGGAAACCTACCTAGATTTATCCAAACTGTAACATCCTCCTACAAGAGATGCTACCGGAAGGGAATAGGCTGACCTATCCCCGTGAGCCTCTGACTATCTGATTGTGATCATCATTAATGATATCATATCGAAAACAAACTCATACATGGGACCATTTCCCAACTCAACAGCATGAAATGCAACTCAAATATTCATAATCATGTATACAAAACATCACACTCTGTAACTCTGTCATGAACACTTGACTTGTAACAGACAAAAATTCAATTTATAAAAAATATATGATACATGACTTTTCTTGAACTGTGACTGACTATCTCTCTGACTTGACCTCAATATCCATCCTCTCAAGCCCGTCCTCTAGGTAACCTGTAAAATAGAAAAACTGGGAGGGGGGGTTAGATCATTTGAACGACCCAGTGAGTGGACAGTTTAAAACGAAAAATATTTCTTTCTCAAGATTCATGGTTGTAAAAAAAATGAAATCCTCATAGAAAATAATATTTTCTGAAATCTCTTTCTTATCTGGAAACTCAACTCTTTCTGAAAATATTTTCTGAAAATATATTTCTGGATATCTATTTCTGAAAATTTGTATCTGAATATATGTATCTAAATATCAGGCGCATGAAGGCGTTATGTATCGCCGTCCCCCAAATGCAAAATTTGGCGCTTGAGGGCGTCCCCCTATACGAAAATATCTGGTGGTCTTGGGGTGTTACGTCTCGTCATTCCCCAAGTCACAAATCTGGAGCCAGGGGTGCGGATCTATGCTACCCTCCAAACTCTGAATCTGGGATGTAGGGGAATCTGTCATCCATAGTCCTGATCTGCGTATGTACATGATATCTTTATCCGTCAATTCCATATCTGTGTCAAGTTATATTGGGGTGGGTTTTTCCCCATGCCTCTAAAAATACAAAACTCATGCTTTATAAGACATTCATTTGTAAAACATTACTCAAACCATTTTAGTTCATAAACATCTGAGATAAACTTGGTTGATGCCCTAAATACGGAAAAGTAAGTTTTGATTAAAAAACATATAAGTAAATACAGTTTGAGAAAAGAGTCCACTCACTAATTTGGGGTCCAGCTAGCATTATTTCATTTCACCGAAGGAATTTATTGTTCCTGCGATGATCTATAATTGATTAAACTTGATTAGAATATAAACCTTGAAATATATTTTGGAACTAGGCTAAGTTTCTCAATTCAAGTACTTGTTATCACTACATGGCGTATCATGCTTGCAATATGATGTAATGGGTGTACATGTGCCGATAAGAGACTCTTATGGTGACTTCTAACATTCTAAGATGAAATTGGAAGGGTTAATCTGATTCTGGAAATTGGTCGCACATCGCGATGCCAAACGTTGCGCGTCGCGACTCCCACTAGTTCAAACCTGAGGTAGAGCCTCTTCGCGTCACGACACTAAGTGTTGAGCGTCGCGACGCCCACTCGATCAGACTCAAGGTAGTGAGCCTCTATTTGATACGTATTATGACGCTGGGGGTTTAGCGTTGTAATATGGGGAAATTATCCAACGTGAAAGTTGTAGGTCTTAGTCTTAGCTTTCTGATGATATAAAATCATAGAAATCGGAGATCGTATGAAAAAGTTATGCCCCAAATACTAAAGGTTGTTCGAATTGGAACGTAAGTTAAATTCCGCAATGGAACTGCAAGAAATTTGCCGAATAGCCAAAAAGTCCTTTGTGAATAGCATTCTGCTAGTGATTCCAAAGTTAAAACTTTTTTGAAAATTCAGACATGCTCAACATCATCGATAGACATGCACACTACTGCGATCTCTAACCGTAATTGAACCGCAACTGAACCGTTGACCAACCGAACCATTGACCAACCTAATCGTTTTCCAATTGACGGTTGAACCTGATTAACAGTTCAACCGTAACAAATTCAATTCAATCGTAAAAAATCTGGTTGAACAAGTTTTATTGTTTAACCTTAAAAAAAATCCGATTGAACCATATTTTTTTATAGTTGAACCAGATTTCTTAAATTATTTATAATATTTTTTTAAAAAAATAAATAAATAAAAGTACGATTAAAAAAATCCATAGAAGTACGGTTCGGTTACTGTTGACATTTACGGGTTTGGCTTTGGTCGAACCATAATTCTACAAATTGTTTTTTACGGTTCGGCCAAGCCTAACCGTATGCAAACCTACTCATCAAGGGATATATTTTTTGTAAAACTGAGTTTATTATAATCGGACATTGAAAGAAGAGTCATTATAAGAAGAGAAATAAAGACATGCGATGCAACAGTTACGCGTAAGTCTGCTGGTCAAAAGCTTGTAGAAAATATTCTTTGAACAGGCCAGAGTTAATCATGTATACTAGTGGTGGAATAACACGGCGGTCGGGTACATGGTTTCGGTTGGTGTTGAGTTTGCGTCTCTCAAGTCAGGAATTTAGTGGTTGTTTATGAGGTCCTGAATTTTGTGTTTAATGCGGGTGCAATTGTTAGAATCATTGTCGTGTTGCTGGTGGAAATGGAAATAATAGTTTAGGTCGATGTGGCGAGGTATGGGTTTTAACGATGGTTTTGGTTCTAAGGGTTTCAACAGGACTTGCCTCTATAACTTGTCGAACACCTTAGAGAGAGGTCTGTAAAAATTCAAACAGCTGGAATCACAAGCTTGATTACATACGGCTGGAGGTATGTCCCAAAATGTATATCCGACTGGACATATGTCGAGCTGTGTCTGACATTTTGATTTCCAATCACTCAAGACAGATTGGAGGAAATGAGGGATACTACTCCCCTTTCAATCTTTAGACCCATCTGTTCCGCTATAAATAAAATGGGTTTTATCTGTTACAATGGAGACTGGTTCGAATCAATTTAAGAGAATCCTAAAAAACCCTAAGACAGTAACCTCGAGAAAGAAATCACTTACCTTTCATTGGAGTTCCACATCTCTTGGTGCGAATCTAGTACCAACCCAACCATCAGAGACGTCACCCAAGCCAAACTACATTGAAAATGTACGACCTGAGGGGATCATTTTTTCAATTAAATGGATATTTGAGATTCTATTTTTGACACAATATCTCTGATCGGATGTACATCAAGTCCGACCAGACATGCACACACATCCAGCCAAAGATATATATATCTAGCTGCACTCACTACTTTCTGAATTTTATTGTATATTTAACTATTTTTTATATTACGCTCGTTACAATTAATGCATGTTTGGTTATGTTATTATGTTATTTTAACTACTAATATGCATGTGTTTATTTTACTGGCTAAGATAGAATTAATGTTCATACTTGTTGTTTACTGTGTGATCTGTAAAAAATATCCGGCCTGACATGTCGTGTGACCGACTATAGGATCCCGCTGTATATAGGATGACAACCCGAACGTAAATTCCATAGCCGATTTCAAATGGATGATAATATGGTTCGTACTCGGGATACAATTCCACGTACCATTGGGAGAATGCCATTTCGTTATTAATACATCCAAAATACATGTTTATTATATCCATTATTGTCTATGAATTTTTATTCGTTACTGAACTACGCAGTACATCCGGCCAGACTTCTAATAAATCTGACCGAACATAAAGATTGAATTCTATATCTGGTCGACCTTGGAAAAGGAAATAAACGATGACTGGAAGACACTGTCTGGGGCCTTCCTCAACCAATATGCAAAGACTTGGAACTGGATATATCACTTCAAGACTTGGAGAACACGAAGCAAAAGCCCGAAGAAAGCTTCATGGAATACTTGGATCGTTGGAAAAGTCAATTACTGAAGATGGAAACAAGGCCCCCAGAATAAGACCAGATCAAGATGACCATCAAGGGTACCGGACCTCCATCCAAACCAAATTGATAAGGATGACCTCCATGATTTCTAACTTCCGGCAGTTGAAGGAGACTGTCATGTATATAGAAAAAGAAGAACCAGAGGATAAGAAGCTCTACGGTCAAGGGTAATTTAAGAAGAATAATGGATGAGGGACTTCAGGAAATGGATCAGCCGAATTAAATACCATCCAGAAGCGACACTTATCTGACATGGGAAGACCGCTAGACTAAGTAATTGAAGAATTGGAAAAGTATGGTCTCTTAAAGCCGTTAGATCCACAATCGATGACTAAATATGGAAACCCAACCTACTATTATACATTTCATCAGGCTCATGGCCACGAGGCTGAAAGATGCGGTCGCCTAAAACATGAGATTTAAGACTTAATTGACGGAGGCACTAAGCATGACTTTTGTATCACACCTTTTCTTGCCATGTAGTGACTCTTTTCAAATGTTTAATGATGAAATAAATTCAATTTGGAAAAATATTTTATCTCTCAATAAAAAAGAGCATGCCTAAACTTTGAAAGAAGTTTTAACTTTGGAATCACTAGTAAAATGCTATCCAAAATTGCACACTAAAACTTGAGCTTAGAATTGCATTGCTTACTTAGAAAGAATTTATGTTGGCACAACTTAAGAGATGGTCAAGACGTTTGACATTCATTTGACTCTTTTCCAAAGTTAAGTATGAGATGACACTAGGTTAAGGGGATGGCACAAGAAAAAAGAAAAAGAGAGAAAAAATGAAGTGCAAAAGAAAAAAGAAAATAAAAGAAAAGAAAATAGTGCATACCACACAAAAACCGCTCTGGTGTTTGAATTATTTAGTAACTAGGAGTATCGTGAACCCTGTGAATACTTTTGCGTCAAACGAAAACTAAAATATTAAGTAAGCAAAGCAACTTGAGTTGGTGAAATTATCAAGTAACTAGGGGCTAACATCACGAATATGCAGTTTTTGCGTCAAAAGTCAATTTGACGACTTAAGGAAGTTAGGGATGAACCTACATAAGATAAATATATGTGAAATTCTAAAATCTTGTTGATCCCTAACCAGATGTTAGATTACCTTGACCAATGAAAACATGAAAAATGAACTAAAATACTAGTACCGATATATGCTTAGCGCCAGTATAAATCGATCCGAGTTGTGCGTAATTCGTTGTAAAAGAATCACACATAAACATGGAGAAGCATTCCAAAAGGTGAAACCTTTGTTGAAATTGAAATTTGAGTTTAGACAATGCTCATACTTTGAAAATAGAGTGGGTTTCAAAGAAAAAACTGTTGAGAACATAAAAATAGTCATTACTTGATAAGGAAAGAATTTGGAAAGCAAAGTCGATGATATGGAAATCCCGAGGGATAGCCAGAGCAGAAAATGTGATGAAGTCTGACGGTACCTCCACTAAAAGAGCATCGTGACTCCTTCACTCCTACTAGCCAAAGAATGGGCATACAGTTATAGATCTTTTACATACATACATGCATACATACTAGAATAACGTTTCTTTTGTAGGAAATTTGAAAAAATGCCAATCTCCAAGAACTTGAGCAAGACACAAAATGCTTAGTAGCAGCCAAAAGTCAAAGCCTCTAAGACACAGAACACCTAATAGTCGGAAGGATAAGACGTGAGGGTGAAGCTTGCCTAAAAATGAATACTGGAGGCGAGGCACACTTAGAAGGGAATACTGGGATCGAAACTCGCCTATGAGTGGTAACAGGGGGTGAATTTCACTGCGCAATTAAGTTTTGGGAACAACCTATGACAAAGAAGTTTTTGGAATGACCACGACAGAAATAGCCTTCGGAATGACTACAACAGAAATATTCCTTAAGATGCCTATAACGAAGATGTTTGGAATGTCGCTGTGTAGATGGGAATGCCGATAACAGAGGAATGTTTGGAGTACCTAGAGGCAAATAGAGGTTTTGGAGCACCTCGAACAACCAGAAAATGGATAACTCCAAAAGATGAAACAAGTTGGGCAGATTAAACCGCCAAAGGATTTGGAAACATATTTGGAACACCAATGAGTTTGGAATGCCAAAGGATTTGGAAATGGTTTTGGAACACCTCGAATAGGAAATGAATTGGAACGCCAATGGATTTATCGGTAGTGTTCCAAATTCATCAGTGTTCTAATTCATTAAGCTTTCCAAAATTGGCAGTGTTTCAAATTCATTGGCGTTCTAATTCCATTTAGCTTTCCAAATCTATGAGTGTTCCAATCCTATTGGCATTCTAATTGTTAGGTTGCTACTAGATTCGCACCAGGAGATGTGGAACTCCAATGAAAGGTAAGTGATTTCTTTCTCGAGGTTACTATCTTAGGGTTTTTTAGGATTCTCTTAGATTGATTCGAACCAGCCTCCATTGTGAACGAATAAGACCCATTTTTATATGGAACAAATTGGTCTAAGGATGGTAGGCGGAGAAGGATCCCCCATTTCCTCCAATCTGTCTCGAGTGATTGGCAATTAAAATATCAAACACAGCTGGACACATGTCCGGTCAGATGTATATTTTGGGACATACCTCCGACCATATGTAATCAAGCCTATGATTCCAGCTGTTTAAATTTTACACGTGTGTTGACAGCTCGATACATGTCCGGCCAAATATTAGATTTGAATTATATGTCTGGCCAGACATAACCAAGCCCCTTAACTTCAGTAACTAACAATTCACTCATTCACTGACAACTGTGTCATGTCCGACCCGATGTAGGGTTTTCAAGTGATGTACGGCCAAATGATTTTGTTAGAGAGAAGGTAGGCCAAACATAGGTGATGTCCAACTCGCATTTGGCTATGTTCCCTTGAGTTTCTTTTTTTCCTAGAATTCATCTTTACAATTCCCTAATTTTCATAGGGTTTCCCCGTAAGACTCTTCATCGGGCTATGCATAAAAATACAGTATCTACAGTCGTCCCCACTTTGGTAGGCTTGTGCACTGTATGAAAATGACATGCCTATCATAGATTCATAGTCATGTATGCATTTTTATGTACCTGGCTTGCCGGCCTCGCCGGGCATTCTTAGTTCTTATAATCAGTTTTTGATAAGTGGACCCTCGGGTCCCCTGATGCCTCGATCGATGGTGAGATGCCTTGATCCCTGCTCTGATGGTTGATAGACCCGTAGGTCCTCCAATACCTCGATCGGTATGAGATTCCTCAACTCGATTTCTGCTTTGATGGTTGATAGACCTGTAAGTCTCTCGATGCCTCGATCTCTGTTGTCATAGTGGTTGGACCTTTGGTCCCCCGTTGCCTCAATCAGTTTTGAGAAGTCCTTTAGCATTCCAAATCCATTTCTAAATATAGTGGTATTCCAATTCCATCGATATTCTAAATCCTCCAGCTTTCCAAATCTGTTCCAAGCCGATTGGTGTTATAAATTCATTGGTGTTCCAATTCCATTGGCGTTCTAATTCCGTCCAGCTTTCTAAATCTGATAGTATTCCAAATTCATCGGTGTTCTAATTAATTAAGCTTTCCAAATTTGGCAGTGTTCCAAATTCGCTGCCGTTCTAATTCCATTTAACTTTCCAAATATGTGAGTGTTCCAATCCTATTGGCATTCTAAATCCATTTACATTTCAATACTTTCAAGATTTCCAAATATGGTATTGTTCCAAATTCATTGGAGTTCTAATTCCTTCTATTTTTTATGTTACGCTCGTTACTATTAATTTATGCATGTTTGGTTGTGTTATTCTATTGCTTTAACTATCAATATACATCTATTTATTTTACTGGCTAAGATATAATTAATATGTTTATTGTGTGATCTATAAAGAATGTCCGGCCTGACATGTCGTGTAACCGACCATAGGATCCCGTGGTTTTTAGGATGAAAACCAGACATAAATTTCATAGCCGATTTCAAATAGATGATTACATGGTTCGTACTCGGGAAATAATTCCACGTACCATTTGGAGAATGCCATTTCAATAATAATGCATCCAAAATACATGTTTATTATATCTGTTATTGTGTATGAATGTTTATACGTTACTGAACTACGCAGTACATCCGGCCAGACTTCAAATAAATCTGGCCGGACATGAAGATTGAATTCTATATCCGCTCGACCTTAGGCCATATCCGGTCAGGCCTCTCCGAGGCCAGGCCCACGTAATATGCTCTTTAGCATGAGTTTAATTAATGTTGAAATATTTTATTTTCGCATAAAATATTTATTTGTTTACTGAATTTTACTTTCATGCTTGCGTAAGTTGTATGCCTTTAAATTACTTTTTTGTGTGAAATTTCATTATAAGATGTAAGGATACCTCTTTTGAGCGTAAATATTATGCTGGCATCAATTAGGGGCAATTCCGAACCCAAATGAGTTTAAGGTCAGACCTTGCGATGGTTGTATTGTGACCTTAAATTATTCCCGATGTTTCATACTGAGTGGTGACTCCTTTATTCTCCGGTTAGTACCCCAGCAGGATTATTTGTACTCTCTACGAGCTATGAGCCTAACAGTGTAGTTTTCTCCAACGTCATAGGCATAGCGGTAAACCCCGCTTCACTCTTACAACCTTCATTCACTAGTTTCAACCCTAGATGCTTGAGGCACTGTCAAGTTGGCAAGATCGTTGACCAAGTTCTGAATTTTTTCTGCCACTTTATTAACGGTTGTCTTTAACTGGTATATACGGGAACTCTCGCTACTTACCATTTCGGACCTTATTAACTGACCTTCAACTAATCTGCCTTTTTATCTAACCCAACGGGCCACTGTGATGTCTGCATCATATGATATTAGCATGATGCATGTATATATGAAATGCATGGTGTAAACATCAGCACATTTCCTTCCAACCTTATTTCTCCCACACACGTGGTAGGTTCAATATCTCTTCCCTAGGTATGGTTTGGCTCATGCACCAACATGAGGTACACAAACACTTTCTCTCATGTGCTAAAGGGTAAACCTTGGCTACCTTGGTTCCGTCCATTGCTAAAAGACAAAGGCCGCCTATTTATAAATGATTAAGCCTAATTAAAATGTAGATGGCCCGATTATCATGACATTAAAATTTTTCCCGGTAGAAAAGGCCCAACAAGTTAACATCCCAAGGTAAAAGAATAAAACTACTTTAAATAGTGAGGGCCCAAACACAAGTAATAGTGAGGGTAATTCCTAGATGGATAACAACTATGATCTCTTATGTGGGCTTATCAAAGGTTAGACTGGCGAAGATTTGCCCATAATTAAGTCTCTTCACTCAAGGGCTCAAGTGACCAATGAACGCATCTTTTTATTCCTCAAAGGTATGTGTAAACGAGTGATGGGTATCATCACATAACGCTCCACCGCCTTCGATGAAAGAGATTTCACGATATGTGACGCCATTATATTTAAAGGGTATGCAAAAAGAATAAAGGCATGGATTACCTATGTCTCGCCATGATACTACAATGTATTTTTTCAAGGACGATTCTCTATCCCCAGTCGAATCACCATCTATGGGAGAAAAGTAAGGTTTACCATTATGTCTATGACATCAATGACTATGATAATGTTAGGCCTATAGTTTGTAGAGAGTACAGATACTACACGGGGAACTAACCGAAGAATAATGGAGTCGTCACCCAGTATAAGACACTGGGAATGATTTAAGGCCATACTACACCCCTCACAAGGTCTGTCATTAAACCTATTTGAGTTCAAAACGGTCATTTACTGATATCAATATAATATCCAAGTTCAAAAAAGGATCCATATGTCTTATAATGGAAGAATCACGCAACAATAATTTAAAGGCACACAGTAGCGCAAACATGGATAACAAAATAATAAATTAATATATGTAAATATCCAAAAACAGTGAATATCAAGAAGTAATAAGATAACACACATTAAATGAATCAGAATATATATCTTTTTGTCCTGGCTTTGAAGAAACCTGGTTGGAAATTTTTTTTTAGGTAATTAATGATCGGCCGAATTTAGTGTAAGTCTGGCCGGATATTCATCAATGTCCGTCGGACTCGCTGGAAGTCTAGGCGGATATACTGCGTAAGATGAAAACGCATAATCATGCATGGCAATACATAACAGGAGGAACAACTTACTTAAGACCAGCAACCATAAAATACCAATTCATGCTTAATAATATAATAATGAAGTTATAACGGAGTAAAAAAATAAATAAATACCCACACAATAGTAATAATGATAAAGCAATAAAGAAGACATATGTAACTATTTTCGAGTGGTATATGGAGTTGTATCCCGAGTGTAGACCATACTACCGTCTATTCAGAATCGGCTATGAAATTTATGTCTGGGTTTCCATCTTATATATCACAGGAAAGAAAACCTACACGGCCGGATGTAGCCAGTTCACACGGTAAGATTTTCTATATGACATGTGTATGTGATGTCTGGCAGGATATACGGCGTCAAACCCAGAATATTGAGATTGATAGAAAATAGACTAGGGTGCCCTCAGATCGTTACCTTTAGTATCGTCGGTTCAGGAAACACCTCTGGAAAGTTTGGATTGGCTGCTGGATTTCTTGTTGGAGATGGGAAACTCAATGAATTCTAAGGTTGTAGTGTTTTAGGTTCAAGGTTAGGGATTTTGTTGTTTCTCTAAGTTTTAGATTCTCCAAAAGCTCTCCATCCCCTCATCTTCCCTGGTTCATTCTTTTTTCTTGTTTAATGTCAGAGTTGTAGTAATAAAGAAAGAATCTCCTCCAATAAAGAAAGCAATTATTATGGAAAGTAATGGGAAAATGAAAGAAATAGTTATAGAAAGCAATTGAAAAGGAAGTGGATGAATTATGGAAAGTGGTAAAGAAACAAAGAGGAGATTGAATCCTTCTGTAAATTTAGAAATCCGACGCATATCCGGCCAGACTTAGGTTATGTCTGGCCGGATTTGATGTTTATATCTGTTCGGATTTGGTATCTTATGTCCGGCACGGATATAGATGCTCTCTTGGATGTTTTTGGGGTTTTTTCCCCTATACCATCAAACCTTACAATTTTCCTAAACTTTCCAGGCTGTGCTCCTATATGAGATTCATCATCGAGCCATAAAAATGCAATGTCTACACCAATTTCTAGGTTTTACTCAATCTAAGGCAAATAATATGATTCAATTCAAATCATGCATGTATCATATTAATAAGAACCTATTTAAGAGTGATTAACTTATTAATCACTCAAAATTATGAAAAATCCACATGGGTCACAAATGGATTTTAACCTTAACATGAAAAATCCATAACAAAACACAAAACAAATGCTAAAATTGAAGATGAGGGACTTACTTACTTCAATGGATTCTTAAAATGCATGAAAATCAAGCTTTTGGCTTGATTGAGGGCAAAAATGGTGAGGGAGCCGAGAGGAAGAAGAAGAAAATGAAGTAGAAAATGAAGAGGAATGATTTATATATAAACCTAATTGTGATCGGTATGCTGGTCTAGATACCGGTATGCTAGTTCCAGTAATAATTTTTCGAAGACTCTAGATTATCTGAGATCGGTTTAATGATCGGTATGGTGACATGGACACCAGTATGTCGGTTCTAGAATGCATGTCAAATTGCATGGACACCAGTATGTCAGTTCCAGAGGTTATGCCAAAGTACAGGGCCACCGGTATGCCAGTATTGTGATCAGTATACCGGTTCCATAGCCCAAATGAAGGTAAAATGATGTCGAATGCTCATTGACTTAAACTATAAATGCTTTTAAAAGTTCAAGATCTTGAATGAGGCTGTTATAAAGAGGGTCACTGAAAGACTATTAGGCTTGGTGACCCGAGATGCTATAAATGAAGGGACGGTACTTTATTGGTGGTTTGAAAATCTTTTTTTTTTTTTGTGATTTGTTTATAATAACCTTAAGCTGAAAATCATGTAAGAAAATCATGAACGAAGAACATGACCCGAAAATTTATATGCATGATGCATGGAAAAACATAGACTGTAAATGGGTAAAGTTGACAATGGGAAATATAAAAATGTCAAATAAAAACCTGTAAACTTGACGCATGAACTGAAAACATGAACTATAGACTTGAAACATGAAAATTAATCTGTGAGTATGACTCACGGAAAAAATAAGATGAAAACATGCAATCATGACACATAGAAAGACAAACTATAAACATGTAAATATGACATGTGGAAAACATAAACTGAAGACTTTAAACACGAAATGCCAACTATAACCCAGAATTGAAAACTGTCAACATGACTGTGAACTGCAAATGTGTCTGTAGACTGTAAACATGACTTGCAACCAATGATTGTAAATCGTAAACATGTATGTATGTTAAAAACATGTTCTGAAAATTTGAAATCTATAAACATGAAAATAATGACTTGGACTGAAAGCATACACATGATCGAAAAACCATATATATTTCTTGAAAACTGAAACTTGACTTGAAACTATAACACATAAGCATGAACTGAAAATCATACGATACACATGAACTATAACTATGAATCAAATAACATGACTTGGTTGTATGATGTAAAATCTAAACATGTCTATAGACTGAAACTTGTAAAAATGACATGAAAGCTAACAACATGGACTGTAGAATTGCAACGTGGTAACATAACCTATGAATACGTAAACATGACACGTGCAAAAACATAACTTGAAAATTGTAAACATGAACTGCAGAATGAAACATAAATTGGGGACTATGCTTATGAATTGTAAACTTGCATAATGTGGATTGAAACATAATAATCATAAACTATCATATGTACTGGTTTTTACATATAATGCTCGTACGAAATTCATTGCCTATTTTAGAATATGTATGGGATCCTAACTAGTACTTCTATGATTAAGACACATAATTGAGAACATAAACTGAAAACTTACAACGGGAAAACGTAATATGAAAATGTGGATCATAAATATGTGACGTGTTAGCGTAAATTGAAGACATAAGCTAAAATCATGTATATATGACTTGGAAAGACATAAGCTAAGAACATGCATACTTATCTCATGAAAACATGATTCATAAGCATATGTATATGAACTGCAACTTGAAAATCGTGAACTATAAACGTGAAATAAAACTTGCGGAGCATAAGACTTACCTTACATATAGAATGGTATCAGAACTTAAAGATAGTATTTAGGCAAGACAATATTACTTTTGTGCTCGAAAAATATTAAGCCAACTAAACTATCATTTGGGCATGATTATATTCCTAAAATATTATTACGTATTCCAGAAATTCACCATTTATATCTAGTTCATTTGTTAAACAATATATTTCTTTGTAATATTCATAATTTTCTTATATTTCATCTCCAATATGGAGGATATATATATATATATATATATAATATATATATATATATATATATATATATAATATATATATATATAAGTAACATGACTAAAAAAGACATTTTATGACGGTTCTAAATGGATTTTTATGACAGTTTTTGAACCATTATCTTATGCAGGGTCATAAAAAACCTCGATTTTTTTATGATGGTTGTAAAAACGTCATATAAAGTGTATTTTTATAACGGTTCTTACAAAAAATCGTCATAAAAATCTACATTTTATGACGATTCTTAAAAAACCGTCATAAAAGTCTATTTTTATGATGGTTATTAACATAAAATGTCCATTTTTTACCATGGACCCCACCTAACCACTACATGTGGGCCTACACACCTAGACTCTGGTAACACCCAATGTCCGACCCAATTTAAGCCTACATCATCTACATTGAATTCTATAAATTGATGTAATTGGTATGACTTAAACTCTTGACCTCAATGTTGAAAGTGTAACATAGTTATCACCAAGTTATGATATGTTTATTGTTATCAAATGTAATGAATGTGTGTGTGTGTGTAATGCACCTAAATATCATTAATTATTTTATTATTATTATTGTTATTGTTATTGTTATTGTTGTTATTGTCATCGTCATCGTCATCGTCATCGTCATCGTCATCGTCGTCTTTTGTTATATTTAAAAAATTATGACGGTTTAATGGAAAAACCGTCATAAATTGTTACAGTAAAAAATTGACGGTTATTATAAAAACCGCCATCTTTTTACTAACAAAATATGACGATTAATATAAAAATCGTCATCTTTTGTTATATTAAAATAATTATGACAGTTTTTTGGAAAAACTCTCGTAAATGTAAAAAGATGACGGTTATTATAAAAATCGTCATTTTTTTTTACCAAAATATGACGATTAATATAAAAATCGTCATCTTTTGTTATATTTGAAAAATTATGACGGTTTTATGAAAAACCGTCACAAATGTAAAAAGATGACGGTTATTATAAAATCGTTTTTTTTTTATATTTAAAAAATTATGACGGTTTTATAAAAACATTGTCATAAAACTCAAATAAATAAATGACGGTTATTATAAAAACCGCCATCTTTTTACTAACAAAAAAAATGACTGTAAATATTTAAAAAACTATGATGGTTTTATGGAAAGTCCATCATAAATGTAAAAAGATGACGGTTATTATAAAAACCGTCATCTTTTGTTATATTTAAAAAATTATAACGTGTTGTTATTAAAAAACGGTCATAAAACTCAAAGAAAAGATTACAGTTATTATAAAAAAAAAAAACCGTAATCTTTTACTACTAAAAGATGACGATTAATATAAAAACCGTCATCTTTTGTTATATTTAAAAATCAATGACGATTTTATGGAAATCATCATAAAAACAAATAGTAAAAAGATGACGGTTATTATAAAAACCGTCATCTTTTGTTATATTTAAAAAATTATGACGGTTTTATGAAAAAATCATCATAAATACCAAAATAAAAGATGACGGATATTATAAAAATCGTCATCTTTTTTAATGACTTTTTTTATTAAAACCGTCATAAATTCCGTGTCATTAAAAACAAGTTTTGTAATAGTGTAATTATATGAAAATCAGGAAACTTCTTAAATTATAGAATCCTAATAAATTACAATATTTATTCAACTATTCTCATTATAACAATATTGACAAATTTCTTAATTATAATAATTAAATACCAAATTAATATAAGATAATTTACATAAATAAATTTAGAAATACAATTGATGCTGACACCGTCAGTATAAATAAAATTTCAAAGTGAGATGCGATAGAATCACCTTGATTTTGGGGGAATAAATGTAGTAGGACTTACATAGCACGTGCCACGTGAATCATCTTATAAAGTTAGAAATTGAGAATAGGATAAAGCATTCATACTCAGAATTTCAGATGATAAGCAGCGGCTACAAATAAAACTCAATCAAGCCGGCAAATTGAATCCATCAGGATCTCTCCTCTTTTTAATTTTAACCAATCCAAAAAAATTTTTGGATTGATGAAAAGAGATGATTTATAATGAAATATATTTAACAGAATATAATGGAATCAAAAGTATTGTACCATAATTTTATTTGAAAAAAAAAGAGTTTCCAAAATATTATTTGGTAAATAAAAATTAAGGAAACCAAATATAATTAAATATGTTTTAAAGATAATTATATTCTTTTAGCTCTAAAAAAAATAAATTTTTTAATATTATTTTTCAAGTGACAAATTCATCTTCATAAATAATATTTTTTTTTTAAAGTTAGATTCCATCCCAAGACTTGGGTGGATGTGTTTTAATAATATAGTATATCTTTTTATTACATCATCTTCCATTCACTTCCATCGATCTAAATAATAATTTTTAAATATTTTGAATTGTATTTCATTTCATTCTATTTTATTACATCCATCCAAAACATCCATCCAAACGTCGCTTGAATGAACTTAACATGAAGTAAATTATTATAACAAGAGATTCATGGCATTGAATTTGAATTTAAAATCAAACCCACCATCAATTTATGGCATTGGATTTTTCAATTGATGGCCACGAGGAAGGCCATGGTGTGGTGTTTGTAGATCTTGGCCATTAACTGCGTGATCTTAATGAATTGGTACAAGGAAGTATGGCTACTTTTAGACTTTATCTTAGGCTTTATTTTATTAGAATATTATTTTTTATGGGTTCGATTCTTTTTCATATTTGAGTCCCATTTTAAGTCTAAACTGAAATAGCAGTCACTGTCATTAGTTGAGATTATTCATTTATGACTATTCATATCGTGAGTAGTTTCTAGTTTCTATTAACGTGTGACCATAAATTTTCCATGGCCTAACAACCAGAGTGTGAACTAATTCTTATGCTTACAAAATAAATGCTACATTTTATTTCAAGAAAAGCAACAAAAAGCTTTTTCAAAATTGGAAACCTAAAAGTTTAATTGGATCATATGTCACTTAAGAGTTTTTCAAGCTCTCAATCTTTATGCTTTTCCCACAAAACCTTATGTGAAATGAAGAAGAAAATTTGTATCATAAAAAAATGAAGAATATTAATTGAACTCTTTTTCTAAAAATAGTTATAGGTACTTTCAAAAGCTTAGCAGTTAGGTAACGTCTGCATGTCACTATTAGACTCTTTTGAATCTGAAATATTAATTTTTAGGTATCAATTAGGAACGTTTATATTAAGTTCACATGACTTTATTATTTATTGTTGGCGAATTATAGTCAGCAATGATATGTCCAAAGAGGAGAATAAGTGAATGACCCTTTCTCAAGTTCTTAATAAATTTTTAGCACCTCATTTTGGTGTTATAATAATATAATAAAAAAAAAATCACTGTTGAAAGATCAATACACCTTTTGACCTATAAATTGATTGCAGATTTGAATTTCTACGAATTAATTTATTTAAAGTTCACATGTACGCTTCAGAGCCCCAATAGGCCGCCGGAGGCCGGTACAATGGCAGGGAAAATAGCTAATTTGATTGGCTGAATTGTGGGTAGTTGAAGAAAGTTTTTACTATAATGATAACAATGATATGAGCTGACATCATAGGTGGTGGAATATTAGATTTAAAAGCCTATATAAAAAGGTTGAAGCCCTAGATTCAATGATGGTAAAATGGGCAATTAAACACTTTGAGAGAAATCAAGAACCAAAAGCCTAGTCATAGAAAGAGAAAATTGGTCGGTTGTTTGACCATTGAGAGAATTGTAACGCGCTAGTGTAAAACCCGAGGTGTTATAAACTCTTTGTAATCTCACTACCCCACTTATTTCTCTGGTTGATTTTTCACCCGGAACAGTAATAAAATACCTCATTATTTCTCCCGATGATGTAGGTGGGAACCACTCTCCACCGAACCACGAAAATCTCTGTCTCTGTGATTTATCTGTCTGCTTACTGAGTTTATATTTGGTTCCCTACTAACCAAACAAATTCACAGCTGATGGAGGTTATTCGATGTGTTAATTTCTCATATTGCCCTTCGAACGAAAAATAGTCGTCAAAAGTTGGTGCGGGGATACAGTATAAAAAATTAACAAACATACTAAGACGATGGCAGAAGTTGGAAACCATAGAGCTTTGGAGACTTCAACGGCGGAGTGGATTGAAAAGATCAAAGAAAACCTTCGGTTGGAAAAGGGAGAATGCACGAAAACAAAAAGAGGTGGCCCATGTGTAGACACTTGCATTATAGAATCCGAATGGACGGTAGTGCGGTCTGTACTTGGGATACAACTCCACGTACCACTTGGGGAAGCATTCTCGCGTGTGTTTATTGCATTATGGATGCCACTTTCGCCATTTCATTCGAACGTGTTCCCGAACGCTACTCGAACGCTTGTATTCTGCGTCGCCCCCGTTCGAACGTGTTTCCGAACGCAACACGAACGCGGGCATTCTGGACAGGTTCCTCTATCATGTCTTAGGCATTTTTTGTGTTTAATTCCGTTATTTATTTTCTATGTGTTGTTTCTTTATTTATGTATTGTTAATCTAATGTGCATGGGCTAACTAGGGTGGATTAAAGGTCCTCTATTCGAGGGAAATACCTAAAGGCTACCTTTACCACGATGTTTTGCCGCACGGACGAGGTACACTTGATTGAATGTGAAATGTGTTCAATCGGGCATACAAGGTCCCATATTATTTATTTGTTTATTCATGCATTGATAATTTAATGCGCATGGCTAACTAGGGTGAATTAAAGGTCCTCTATTCGAGGGAAATGCCTAAAGGCTACCTTTACCACGATGTTTTGCCGCGCCGGACGAAGTAGACTCGATTGGATGTGAAATGTGTTCAATCGGGCATACAAGGTCCCATATTATTTATTTGTTTATTCATGCATTGATGATTTAGTGCGCATGGGTTAATCATATTGGATTAAAGGTCCTCTATTTGAGGGAAACGCCCAAAGGCTACCTTTACCATAGTTTTGTCGCGCCATTCTTCTGTCCATCTTGTCATTTACCCTTTTTTGGAAGCTATGTTTTCATTTTTCACTTTACATTCATGTTGCGTTAGTGTTTGAGTGTTACCTTTTGCGGTATATCGGATGGAAACCCATACATAAATTCCGTAGCCGAATCCGAATGGACGGTAGTGTGGTCTGTACTTGGGATACAACTCTACGTACTACTCGAGAAGCATTCACGCATGTATTCGTGTCCTTTTTTAGATACCACTTTGGTAATCTCGTTCAAACGTATTTCCGAACGCCGCACGAACGTATACATTCTACCCCGGGAACAATACCCACAATTCAACTCGGGAACAAGACCCACAACTCAATTCGGGAACAAGACCCACAAACTCAATCGGGAATAAGACACTCAGCTCAAATCGGGAACAAGACCCTTAGCTCAAATCTGGAATAAGACTCACAATTCAAATCGGGATAAAGACCCACAACTCAGTTCGGGAACAAGACCCTCAACTCAATTCGGGAACACGACCCACTCGGTGGTTCGAGAACAAGACCCAGGGGTCACAGCGCCTCACCATCAATCTCAAATCAATTTGGGAACAAGACCCACAATTCAACTCAGGAACAAGACCCACAACTCAATTCAGGAACAAGACCCACAACTCAGTTCGGGAACAAGACCCACTCGGTGGTTCGGGAACAAGACCCAGGGGTCACAACGCCTCGCCATCAATCTCAACTCAAGTAACGGTTCGGGAATGAACTATCTATCATCAATTAACGGTTTGGGAATGAACCAGGGTTCAAGTACCTCGCCATCATCAACTCAAATTAAAGCCTCTCAGAACAACCGGTAAGTTCGGCAACAGCTGGCAAGCCAGGTAAGTAAAAAATGCATGCATGACTTTGATAAAATTGTCACTGTCACACACTGCACAAGTCCCATCAAAGTGGGGGCGACTGTAGACACTTGCATTTTTGAATGAAAGCACAATGATGAGCCCCGTATGGAGGCACTACCCGATAAGTTACGCAAGTCGCGGGAAACGGACGTCGGAAGGGAAAGTTCAAGAAATAAATACATCAACAAATTTAACTCGCTAATTGGCATCGGATTCGCCCGATTAATCTCCGTTTTAAAATATTAAGCCTCGGCCCAAAACCCCTGCACCCATCCAAAGCCCATTTCGCAAAAGCCCAATCCAAAAAAATTAAAACATTTAAAACACATGTCACAAATTAAATTAAATCCAATTAAATTAAATCAAATCCAATTAAAATCAAAACAAATCTCATTCCTAAATTAAATAAATCTCTTTCCTAAACTAAATAAATCACCTCCCAGATCAAAGATATTCCCCACCAAAAATACACAAATTCTATCCTAAATAATTTTATTAAATATACCCCCACCAAAATTACATGATTTATTTCCCTTAATAACTTAATGTATCCCTTTATTACTTGATTCATTTCCTTCTTGAAAACCCATGTACAAGGAAACCCTAATACACCATTATAAAAATATGACATATCCCAAACCCTTCCCCCTTGGCTTCTCACTTCTCTCTTCACCCTCTCTAGACACTCACTCCTCTCTCCTTCACTCGGCAACTCTCTAAAAAACAAACCCTAAATACTAAAAAACAAAAACCAGTAAATACCTAAAGTAACCCAATTAACTATATTCCTATGTTAATATGGCTCAAGCTGACGGATTTTAAAGCTTCTGATTCTTCTCATGTAGTGTCTGAGAACCTGAAACACAAGAAAACAAAAATAATAAGTAAAAACAAATTAAACACAAGTAAGAGTATCTAACCCTAAAATTAATAGTCAAAGATAAATAAGTCCCCGACAACGGCGCTAAAAACTTGATCGGTGGTAAACACACACACGTTACGCAAGCGCACGTATCGCTTAAGTAGTATAAAATGTATCGATCCCAAGAGGACTTAATACCTAAGCTATTAATTTATGAAGCTAAATGTCTACGAGTATCTAATTGATTGATTTTTGGTTGGATGGTTATTTTAAACTAAAGACAAGTAATTAAAACAAAACAAATGTAGATTTTAAGTTTTAAACTTTGATATGAAAATATCCAGGGTTGTGAATCCTTCCAATATCTTTTAAAGATAAAGTGATTATCTCATATTTGTGCAATATATGGGTTTATTAACCTGGAACACGAAGTTATGCAAAAGCCTCTTCTGATGGTCAGATGTAAATACCCAAAGTAACTCAATTAACTGTATTCCTATGTTAATTAAGAAACTCTGAATTCATTAAGATTAAGTTCCAATTATGGCTACCCCCGCCCGACAGGTATATTCATATCCTGTAAGGAAATCTACCTAAGAGACATTTACCCCAAGGTGAGATCGTGAGCTATTGAGTCTATGGCTAAAACCTAAAATATATTTTCCAAGTTCATTTTAAGTTTACCAAATCAATCTTATTAATGGACAGTTAACAAGAAACATTAAGCTTAAAACTCAATAAATAAACCAATATACTACCCAAAACATAAAATAACCACTTATAAAAACGGTGATATTGGAATTCATCACAACCCTGGATAATATTTTTAGTTACAAAATATACCTAAAATTACAAAATGCATAGTTAAACAAAATAACATAACATAAAATTAAAAAGTAAAGAAAATTATAACAATAAAAGAAAGTGATGGAGCTAGGGGTTTCACTTTTAATACTTCAAATATAGATTACTCCCTTATTAATTAATCATTTCTTGAATTAATTATATTAAAACCGACCATATAGGCGGTGAATGTCATTTGTCCAAATTCCAACCGACCATATAGGCGGTAACAAAATCATATAAATCGACCATGTATGCGGTAACAAGGTTAGCACCTAAACCGACCATATAGGCGGAAACTAAGTCCAATAATGTAAAACCGGCCATATAGGCGGTAAATAATTAATTCAATTTACTTATTTAAATTAAGGGAGTAAATCTAAATTATTATATTAAAAGTTTCACCCCAGACTCCAGCAAAAAGATATTACCTACTCATGATGTAATTAAAAACACATAAAAATTTATTAAATAAATAAAGAGAAAATATAAGAAAACATAAATAACATGCAAGACACTTTCTTTATGGTTTTCATGGAGAAATCCACCAAATAAAGCATGAAAAATTTACAAAGTTTAGCTTGATATTTATAGGCAAATATAAAGGCTTCCACAAGCATGTTTGGTGGAAGTTTGAAAATTTCCATTTTTTTTTATTTTTTATTTTTTATTTTTGAAATTGACTTTAATAATTACACATAAGTTCCGGACGTTTCATCAATTTCGGTAATGAAAACTTCAGAATTCGAAAATCTTGTAAACTACAAAGTTGCAGATCTTTCAGTCTTCTTTAATCCGGAAGTTTAATAACCTCAATCCGATATCGGAATAACAAGTTATGGGAAAAATACGAAAATTGCGCAAAATTGAAATTTCTGAAATTGTACTTCGTTAGAACGCCATTTCAAGTTTCCAATATCCAAAATTAAAATATCAAGTCCAGTTTTTGCCTTTATTTGTTCCACATTTCGTCCTGATTGATTCCATTAACTTTTGATTTTATTTTATCTGCAAAATAAACTAAAACACATCAAAACGTTCATAAAACTCGAGAAAACTATACAAATTATTAAGTAAAATGGGCAGTAAATTTTGATATATTTTCCGCTCATCAATCATATATACATGTTTTTCATGTTCGAACAAGCCATAAAATATTTTTGGACTTTGTCAATTTATACTTTTTTTATTTTTCAATTTTAACATGCACATAAATAAATTAAAGACACAACTGGCTTGTCAATATCCAATGGTACGTGGAGTTGTATCCCGAGTACAAATCATACTACCGTCTATTCGGAATCGGCTATGAAATTTATGTCCGGGTTTCCATCCTATATACCAATGAATACTAAACAAAAACAAAAACGCACACACCCATATACAGTGAAAAGAAAATAAATGTGCAAAAACATAAACACACGCGCGCGCACACATGCAATGGGAAAACAAATGAAACTTCTAGGAATAGTTACACCGGAGTGCACTCTCATCATGTCTGTCCGGATCAAGGCATTCAGAAGTAGAAGGGTAGACATTTTGATCTCTAACCCAACCTTTCTAGGAACATCTTCCTTATGAGCATTCATAGTCAACAAAGCAAGTTTCTCAATAAGGAATGAGCTTGTTTGGTTAGAGCAAAAACTTGAAACACTGGATTTGAAGAGTCAAATCTAGGTGACATAATCGTTTGTGTGTGCAACATGAAGCACTTAGGCCTAATGTGTCATGCATTGCCACAGTGATGGCACACAGGCACAAACCTCATATGAGAGTGAGGTTTACGCACAACACCTCTAGATCGAGGTTGGGGAATGGGACGAGGAACAAATGGAGGAATAACATTACTACACTCAATAGTCTTTTTCCCTAATTCATGTTTATGAGGGTTAGGCACTACTCTAGAAAATGACGCCTTATTGTAATTAGGCTCAATATTAATACCTAGCATGCGGTCTAGTTTTCTATTCCCACTGGAAAATACAGATAATTGGGTTCTAGCATTTTCAAGATCGGCCTCTAAAGTTTGGACCCTATCAATAAGGCCTCTATTTCTCTCCTCCAGGTCATCTACTATCAAGAATCTGTGCTCAAATTTGGCTTGAGCTTCATTCTTTTCTAGCTCTACAAGTTTAAGCCTCTTATTGACCTCTGTATTAGTTTTCTTAATAGCTAAACTCTCATTAAACAGTTCAATATAAGCTACCTGAAGACTTTCCTCATCTACAGACTCATCGAAAGGGACTTCTGAATCAGCATCATTAACTTTATTCTCTCTCTCATCAGACACACTAGCAGTAAAGGCCATAAAGTTCCTCTTATCTTTAGGAGACTCATCAGAAGTATAACCATCTTATGAATCACTAATGGAGGCTGCCATGGCTTTCTTACCTTTATCCTTAAGGTATGTGGGACACTCAGGTCAGATGTGCCAATATCTTTCACATTCATGGCACTGGATATCACAGGATCTACTACCTATGTCCTCTCTAAACTCTTTCCAGCTACGCCTACTCTCTCTAGGCCTATCCTCCATATCCTTATTACTGCTGCTGCCACTCTTCTTAAGCTTAAGAAATTTCTTAAACCTCTTTGCAAACATGGCCAAATCATGATTTGTAAGGGTATCATCATCATCACTAGATGGATCATACACAACTTCCTCCGCGATCTTCATCTCTATAGTTTTTGGCTTTTTATAACCAGAACGTTTCTTCTCATAAACCTGCAGTTTTCCTATGAAGTCTTCTAATTTAAGCTGATCGAGGTCATTGCTTTCCTCAATAGCGGTAATCTTGGGTAGGAACTTCTCAGGTAGGGATCTAAGGATTTTCCTAACAATCATACTGGTATGGATGTGTCACCTAGGTTAAAGCTTGAGTTAACGACATCATTAATCTCAGTGTAGAACTCATCAAAGGTCTCATCATCTTTCATATGGGCGACCTCAAATCTAGTAGCTAAATCCTGAAGTCTATTATTTTTAACAGACAATGTGCCCTCATGCACAATCTGCAGGATGTCCTAAGCATCCTTGGCTATTTCACACATAGAGATTCTCTTAAATTCAGCAGAACATACAACACCATATATGGCATTAATTACTTTGTTGTTCCTATTGCTAGCGTCAAAATCATCATTGGACCAGGTCAATTTATCTTTAGGGGAAGAGACCCCATCAACTATAACAACGGGATGTTTCCGCCCATACTCTACTGTCATTTAGACCCTCTCATCTCATGCGAACATTCCAATGCAAATACTATGTGCCATCAAAAAATGGCTGACAATTTAAGGGTTGACTACGATCCATAGCAACTGGGTCAAGTATCGAGTTCAATCTCTGATACCAATTGAAAGTTCATAATTATCCTAGGTTCTGACCCTATGCGGAATATAACATAATATTATAAAAAAATGTCCTAAATATTGTTTCTATGGATTCTCAATAAGCAATCACAATAAAGACACATAAATAAATTACAAAAAATAAATCAATCACACAAAATCAACACAATAATTTTGGTGATGGGGTGAAAAACTCGTGAGAGTAAAAAACCACTCTGGGTATCTCGACTACCAGCCCAATCTACTATATAGAGAAAAACTTACAGTATTGGTCAAGACCTATGGTGGCGACTCCACCGACTCAAGTCCCTCTAGACTGCAAGAACTCAAGGAACTCCTTAAGCCCATAACCCACGATTTTCTTTAGAACCGTTGAAGTCTCTGAGTGGATTGTCTCTTAACTTCTAATCGCCGGAACTCCGCATACTAATCTTCCTCCTAAAGAACTCCAAAGATTATGTTTTGCTGAAGGTTTATGAAAGAGGGATTCACACCATTAATGAAGAAGACAAGAAGATAAGAAGTCTTCAATGGTGGAATCAATGAAGGTTGAAAGATTTAGGCTCAAAGGATTTTTGTTTCAACCCCTTGGGGATGGTGGCTACATGTTCTATTTATAGATAGGACAAAGATCTGGGGTTTTTCAAAGTGAAAAGGCTCAAAAACGCATCCAGATCACAGTCGCGTTCGAATGATTACTCGAACACACAACAAACGTGTGCCCACTGGAAAGACTCGTTCGAACGCTACTCGAACGCACCACGAACGCTGGCTCTCTAGAATGTTTCATTTGAACGCTTACTCGAATGTACCATGAATGATTGCTCTCTGGAATGTTTCGTTCGAACCCAATGTAGAATGTGCCACTAACGCCACATGTTCGAACGGTGCAACGAATGCAGCGCTAACGAAAATGCTCCAGCTTGACCAGAAACCAGTCCAATTACACAAAGATCTTCAAGACTAGTTACAACTCAATTGAACTTGTTTTGTCACGGACAGTGCCAATAAAAATGGAACTTACAATTATGGCATTAACAGCTTTTACATTAGATACTTCATGATCAACATGTACCATGTGTTGCCCTTGTGGATTTGGTTGTGTCTCAGATGGGAATTTTCCTGATTCCTGCACACTTAACACGCTAGTTAATTTAGAGACTTGACTCTTTATTACCTTATTGTCTTCAACCACCTGAGCTATTAATGACTCAAACCTTTGATTAGTTTTACTCTGGGCCTTTATAAATGCGTACATAGTATCTTCTAAAGAATTTCTAGGAATGGTAGGTGTGGGATACTAGGGAGCACTATAACTTCTAGGCTGTGGTGTTTGAGTGGGCTGTTGAGACTCATACTTCTAACTAAAATTTGGGTGGTTCCTCTAACCAGGATTATAAGTATCTGAATAAGGCGTATATGGATTTTTGTACAACCATAAGGCATTGTATTGTTCCTTATAGGTTTCCCTCATCTCACCATATATAGGATACTCTTGGGCAAGATGGTCAATCCTCTTACATACAAAACATACCCCTTGAGGTTCTAGCTGAGCTACCGCATGCATAGTCTTGCTATCTTTGACTTTTAAAGCTCATATCTCTCTAGTCAATAGCTCAACCTGTGCTCTAAGATTATCCTCTTCCTAAAGTGATGTATGTTAGGGTCGGTGCTCTAAGCGCCAATTTCTTATATATTTCACTGTAAATACTTTTGTATATATTTTATTAATGAATAAAATAGACAATTTATGTACTATAAATCTTTTATTACATGGTAAAGATGTAAATGACCATAGAGTGATTGGTTATGATACAATTGCAAAAGCATCGCAACTGACATTGAGCAGTATCATAACAATATCATTCTTTAACTGTTCCTGGTCAAGGTTTACAATTACTTGGTCAGTAAGTAAACCTGTTGAGACCGGTACGTGTCGTATATTGTAATGTTGGATTCTAATGGTTCCTCAATGAACCATAAGTCTCGAGAGACTCGTATAGACACGTAGGTGTTTATATCGGATACACACCGAACGAATCACCGAAGGTTCTTAATAGATGGTACACCAACGTCAATAAGAATCTTCTCGGGTTGAGTAAGCATAATGATCCTCCGACTTGAGGTACTACTGTGGATATATGAGGTATCCTTCACATTTTGATGGCAGTCATGTCACCAATCTATTTAGATCATACCTCCGTCTGTTCGTTGGGTGTGGACTGATCCTCATGATATCATGTGCGTATCAAGATAGGATCCGTCAGTTCTGTGTACCGAGTATAAGTATCCATTATGGAATTAGCAATATGTTAAATCCATGGGCCCGTGGTACACTGTAGAAATCAGTTCTAAGTGTTATTTTAAGAGATTGCTAATAGAATCATCGATGGGATTATACCTAAAGAGATTTGACGTTTATATCTATATCTTTGGGATAATCTGGATACCTGTGACAGTAGATTAAACGTATGCAGTGACCTCGACCTGTATGGTTCAGAGATTTTATCCGTGTTCACCATAATTTACGGGTGGGTAGATTATGGACACGAAATTGGATTTCGTGACGGATATGTCTGAACCTAGAGAGTCTCACTAATGAGATATACTCGTTAGGCATTAGGGCAACTTTTATAAATAATACTTATTATTAATAAGTCGTTTAACGATTAAATGAAAATGCATGTTTTTGAGATCTTTCGGCCATTTATTAAATGTCGAGTTATGATATTTGACATTTATAATTAATATATGTATTTTGATTATTTAATATAAATATAATACATATATTTTGATATATTTTTATTTAATTATTTATTTATTCAAATGTTGAATAATTAAATTAATTAATTTTTTAATATCTTTTTACTTATTAAGATAAGATAAACGACATGTTTTAATTGGAAATTGTGGCCAATTTTGATTGGTTGGTTTGGCATGATTTAATTGATTTATTTGTGATAAGTATTGAATTATTGGATAATTTGTTACCACAAATATTAATTAAATCATTTCCAATTATTGAAATAAAATTAAAAAAATTTGTGGTTATTATTTTTCCCTTTGTGCCGGTCATTTAAGGAAATTATATATACCATTTTTTCAATTTTTTTCTCATTCTAAGAACCCTAAAAAATCAAATACAAAGAGAGGAAAAGAGAAAAGGAGGAAAATGAAGAAAAACCTTGGAAATCAAGCATTTTTGTAAGTTTTTTCTCACTTTTCCTTACATGAAAAATGTTTCTAGCATACTAAGCTTCAACATGTGTAGCCTAGTTTGTTCTCAACTCTTTTATGAATGTGATTTGATGATTTGGGGCTTGATTGAAAGATGGAAGCATGTATAATTAATTAGAATGCTTAAAATGGTTTACAAAGCATTATTTTACCATTTTGATGGCTAGTTGTCATTCTAGAGTCTTTTAGCCACTCATATTAGACCTAGAATTATTCTTGAGATATTTCATGATGGTGAGGCTTGATTGGTGTTGTAAGAATTGAATTAAAGACTTGAATTTGATTAATTTGGTGTTAATTTGTTAATTTTTGAAATTATACAAATTAGGGTTTTTAACCTTCACCAAATTTGGGAATTTTCATATATGTGATGAGATTTAGTGTATATATAATGTATATTAAATTTGGGAATTTTTGAATTTGATCTTGACATGTTTTGAACAAAAATGACCAAATTATAAATTCTTAAAAATTGAGGGACCATTCGGAAATTAGGGAAAAAAATATTTTCTTGAGTTGAAAAATTATATTTTCATGTATAAGACATGAATAAATCATTTTGGAATTGATTTGGAATCAATTAGAATTGTATTTGACAATTTTGGACTAAAATGATTAAAATTAAAAGTTTTGGGGCAAAATGGTAAATTCTGAAAAATCTGATTTTTGGGTAAAAATTTCAGTTTTTGAGTATTGAGTAATTGAAATAAATTAGTTTATTTTAATTACCCAAGAAAAATAATTGAAATCGAAAAATTTTGATTTTCCGCGATCTGCTGCGTTTACCCGAATTACCACCTGAAACCCCAATAAAAATGATTTCAGAGTAGGTCTGAACCTCGACACGTGATATGAATATGCCTTTAAATTCATTTTTTAATTATTTTCTTACTTGATACGTGATTGTGTTTATTTAATTTGATTAAATTTAATACGTTTCATCTTTACGGAAAATCCCATTTTTAATAAGGTTTTGCAAGTAATATGTATATGATGCATATTTCTTGGTCCATCTTGTCAATACGATTTTTGGATATCTGTTCTATGGTTGGGACCTTAATAGAAACCAACAATGGTATCAGAGCAAGGTTTGAGCATGAAAAGATTAGGGCTTAAAATTTGGGTAATTTGTATTTGAGCATTATTTGAATAAATTGGATGTTTGAGTATGCTTAATACATGTTTAATTGAATATTGATTGGATCAATTTCATGAATTGTGTTTGGAACAATTTTCCCCAAAAATGGATGGCTTGGCCGAATGGTTGATGAACCATAATGTCTTGAAATTTTTATTATTTAATTCATTAGATGTGTTGGAAATCATTAGGGAATGTTTATTTAATGTTGAATTTGATTCAATTGGATTGGATTTGTAATTTGGCATGATGAACCCTAATTGCCGAGAGTTATAGCCCTAAAATGTCTTGGTGATTTTTTGATCATTGGATGACTTGAATCAATTGGGAATAATGATTTAATGTCGATTGTGAGTTTAATTGGATTGAAACCGAATCGGACAAAATTATCCCTATATTGCCGAGAGTTTGAGCATGATAAATGGGTTTGATCTTAATCAAAATGTGTTGGACATGTGATGATGAAAATAAGCATGATTAATTGTGTATATTGATGTTTTAGAAATGTTAATTTGTGTAATTAATCATGTTATACACTTTTGTAATTAAATTGGGAAAATTGGATTTTTGGAATTTAATTATTTGGGCCTTAAAATTGGATTTGGGCTTTAATGTTGTAATTGGGCTAATTGGGCTTTGTTGTACAAAGTTGGGTTTAGGAAAAATTGGTTGGATCCAATTAGGCCCAAAACCGCTTCCATAAAGCCCAAATGCGACTTAATGGACCTTTAAAGTTTAATTGGGCCTAATGGGCCAAAATTAATTTATGGGCTTATGGGGTAACTCCCGGATTGGATTTTGGTTATTCGATTTGACCCGAGTTGACCAAAAGTCCACGCCTTAAGAAATTAATAAAAACCCATTGGACTTTAATTAAATTGACGTTGGACGTTAATCGGGCTTTGAGACCCGTTGCGATTAAATTTGGAATTTAAGTCGTAAAAGTTCATTAATAAAGTGTAGTATTTAATTTGGAATTAAATATGCGAATTAGAATTGAATGCATATTAAATTGGATTTAATGATGTAGTTTAATTTAATTCGAGAATTCGTACTTTGAGTACTTATTCGCAAAACGAGTTTGACTCGAGCAAAATCAAATCGTTGTTTGAACATTTGATGGTCACTAATTATCAGATTAATTAATTTGATTAGATTGATTGATAACATGCTTGTGTGAATACATGGTTGCGATGCATGAATAATGTATATCGGATGGATATTAGATGGGTGGGACAATTTTAGAAATTGTTGTAATAATTTGATTTATTAATTGGACCTGCGTGTCCAGCCTTATTACCTCTCATTTCTTTGTATTCTCTTCTCACCTATTCCCCTCAATGTAAATGAGGTTTCTTTAGAAGTGTAGTGTAACGGGTAGAAGAATATTTGTGCTAGCGGGGGAGAGAAAGTGAGAGATTTGATCTAGGATCAATGTGTAAAGTATCCATCCGCATATCATTATTATTTTATTTATACGCGCTTTATTATGTGTTTAGAATGCATGTTTAAGGGTGTATGATGATGAGACCTTAACAAAGATAATAAATTGGTTGCCAATTTGCACGCGAAAAACTCTCAAACAATATTAAGCGTTTTTCCTTCCATTGAGTGATTCTCACTCAAGATCCGAGACTGGCATTGGCTTGTTGGCCAAAGTCAAGGCCTTTGTCCGTCGAGGATGTGTTTGAATCACAAAGGCTTTGTTCTATATCAGTGTTTTGTCCAAGTTGTGGTTTGTTGGCCAAAGTCAATACCACTTCTTGTCCATCGACATTAATTACGAAGCTTTCCATGGTCAATGGGTCGCACTTAACTGGGATCACTAAGTTTGTTGTGCCAAAGCCAAGGCTTAGTTGATTCAGAGGAAAAGGGTTAGGTAATACATTGGATGTATTGGCATATATAAGATATACGTTTCGGACTTGGATGTCCCCCTACCGGATCTAGGAATTGGATTGGATCCAATCGATCTTAGAGATCTCCCTAGTTAATTATCATACAATTTGTTGGCCAAAGTCAAGATTGTGTGATATTTAACGGGATCCTAGCCCACTAGGAAACGCGGTTTCCCGAGTACTCGACAGATGGTTAGAGGCTCGCCGAAAAATAGTGGGAGGCAAGAATTGAATTTACAATATTTGTTTACTTACTTGCCATATGAGCTCAAATCAAATATCATTTGTCGTTATAAATTAAATGTTAGTTGGACTAATATTTAAATTGTTGTTTTAATAAATAGTTGGACTATATTCAAACTATTCATAGTTGATTTTATAATTGGATTATAGTAATCAATATAATTGATTTTAATCTATTAAATTATAGTTGATTAAATAGTTGGACTAGTGTAATCATTATAATAAATAGTACCGAAATCGTTGATTAAATAGTTGGGCTATTAGAATCAAGATAAAATTGAAAGATTAGTATTTAAAACATAATCCTGGGGAAAATGGATTAAAGGACTTTAATTTTCAAAATTGGGAATAAAGTTTCAGGATGGTCCTGGAAAATAATAAGTTACTTTATTTGATAAAATAACATATTATGCCTAAGCCCGGAGTTAAGCAAATAGTAGAGCATGATCTTTGGAAGATTCATGTAATGATAACTTAAGTGCTTAATCCATTAAGCTTGTCGCAGTAGACTCCTTAATTTCTGAATCAGAACTAAGGATTAGATCCTTAAAGTATGATAATGAAATTGAAGGATCTTCATAAGTCTATTTTTAGATTTTAGAAGTACTAAATTGCAATAGTAAACTCTTGGAGAGTTAATGACTATTCTCAATGAGACAAAGTCAAACTTTGCAATTAGGCAAGTAGCGCAAGGTGCATTTTACTTCGATATTCTAGAAGTCCGAGGCTTGGCCAAATACTTCTGGAGTGTGAAAAGGGCAAAGGCAAAATCATTATAATCTTCTGGGAAGATAAATGACATATCCCAAAATGTCTGCCTAAATTGTGGCAAACGGGATCGCGGAAGCGTGACTGCCGTTTGAACAAAGCATACATGAAGGAATTGAAGACGAGCAAGGCTCTGACTTCAAATTTGTTTGTCAACATTGTGTTCACTACTAGTATTAAATTGGATTTTAAATACTTAGTGTGATACATAAATATATATTGATGTTCAGAATCTGTTTTGAACAGGATACTGACTTCAATCAAGATTAATCTGCGATTTGGAAATGGGACGAAAGTCGTTGTTTTAACCGTAGATACCTAAATTTAGGAACTACCATCGGTGTGTACTTAAATTAGGGAACTGTTATAATGTAACTAGTTTGACTAGAAACATTATCTATATATCAGCGTTTAACCCGCTGCGGGTGAACCTTTATATTCTAGAACACTAAAGTGTTTCATTATATAAAGATGATATTGAGATATACACATTAGATGTCAATAATAGTATTTATATTTTGAATATAAATAAATCTCAAATATATAACATGACAAACAATAGCTCAAACTGATTTAATCAGAAGAAACTGATTGTGGCATTGTTGTCTGGGACACAACTAAAACAAGAATCGTATATTCACACTTTTGAAGAGTGGGTACTCGGACTAATTTGATTCCATTCAAATAAAGTATAAGAATCTAGTTTATTGGGCAATGTGCCTAAAACACTATTTACTTGGTAAAAGTGTAAATGCCACAGATCTGTTAGCCTTAGTTCATAGTGAAGCAAGTGGGCCCATGTCTAGCTAGGCTAAAAGTGGATATGAATATTTCGTGACCTTACGGATGTGGCATCGCGTTATGGTTATGTGTTTCTTTTGAAGAACACAAATCGGAAATTTTTTAAAGTTTCGACACGAAATAGACAAACAGATCGACTATAGTATTATACCGTCACGGTAAGACCGTAATGAAAAGATACTTAAGCAATAAGTTTCTAATATACTTGAAAGAGTATAGTATTCTTTCAATGAGGACTCCTCCCGGAACACGCCAAAGTGACGGTGTGTCCGAACTGAATAACAGAATTTTGATGGACATGATAAGGTTAATCATGAGTCGCTCTGAGCTACCATTTCCTTCTACGGATAAGCATAAACAGTGCAGAACTTATTTAGAATAAGGTTCCATTAAAATCTATTTAACAGATATCATATTAGATATGAACAGGAAAGAAACGAGGTTTCTCAATCCTGATGATTTGGGAATGCTAGGCATACGTTTGGATGATACCAAACTAAAACCCAAATTGGATAAGTGCCAATTGTAGGTTATCCTAGGGATACCATAAGTATTGTACTTATACAACTCACGAGAGAACAATTAGATTGTTGCTCACCATGCGGTTTTCCTAAGAGGAATACGATATGCAGTGGTAAGTGGGAGGATAGTAAAACTCGATGAAAATCGGAGTACTACTATTCCAGGCACCGATTCCTAAATGGAACACAAATAGTTCATCAAGGATGAAACTATTACCATTAATCTTCGAATACACAAGAACCGTGTATGTCGGAGAGAGTCAGAAAACAACCTTGGGTATGGGTTTCTGATCTCACCTCATAAAGATGTCTATCTTTTGAGGTATACCAACTGACTACGTATGAGGAAGTGATACAAGGTATCGACTCCCTATTATGGCAAAGTGCCATATAATCCGAAATGGATCCATGTATATCAACTATGTTTGGACACTAGTTGATGTACCGCAAGGCATTATGCCTATTGGTACTGTATTAGTCTTCAAGGAAGACATACATGGATGGCAACATACCAACGTATAAAGCTAGGCTTTTAGCGGAAATGTATCGTTATCAACATTGTGTTGATTACGATTCAACCTTTAACATGTTGCCACGGTAAATCCATTTGGATAATGCTTGCTAACGTTGCATGTTTCATTTATGAAATATGACAGCTTAACGGGAAAATCGCTTTCCTGAAAAGGAAACCTTTTGGAGGATGTTTACAAAATCCTGACGGTTTTGTCGTACCAAAACTAGCAAACAAGGTTTGCAGGTTATTCGATCCATGTTTGGATTGAAGCAGGCATAGGTTCTTGGAATTATCGTTTTGATGTAATCATAATGGTTTATGATTTAATTCAAAACGAAATGATTCTTGTGTATATAAAAGGGTTAGTGGGAGCGCACTGACAGTGGCTGTCCTATAAAATAATGATAATATGTCATTTCTTGGAAATGATATTCCCATAATAACAATGGTGAAAGCTTGGCTTTCGTGAAAACTCTCTGAGAACTTGTACATTGAAAAATGTACGCTACCTGGTGTCTCATACACTTTGAGCATATGAATTCACAAACAGGCCAATCCAAGTGATTGTCACTGGATTGATGTTAAGAACATCCATTAGTATCTTAGAGAACTAAGGATGTTATCTTAGTCTATGGAGATGGAGAACTTGAAGTGACTGGGATCACTATAGCAAGTTTCCTAACCGATAAAGACGACTAAAAGTCGCAAACGGTACTATACAGTTTGAATAACGGTACAGTGAGCTGGAAATCTTCCAAGCAAGATACTGTTACTGAATAAACAACATATGCGGGTTATTGCTGAAGCTGAAGCGGCAATAGAAGCCTTCTGGGTCAATAAACAAATCTAATTAGATTAGATATAATTATGTTAGCAGCTGAGCTAGGCTCGAGCACAGGCTAAAGAATTAATGGTCTCATCAACGATCTAGATAAATACTTCAATTATTCATCTGATTCGTTCGGATCATACATCGTGGCGATGTGATGATCGTATAAATCGCATCAGACGATAATCATGCAAATCCCCTGATGAAATCCTTTTCTCAGTAGTTTGAGCCAACTGTACATAGTTCGGGTGTCAGACACTCGAGTAATTGGCTATAGGCCAAGTGGGAGATTGTTGGACAATTATGACACATAGCGTCACTATTTGTACAAATCATTATGTTGTTATACAAATTAACTATGTGACAAAGGAGATTGCACTCTTATCATTTGTGATTAGATCACCTAGATGTATAAATGATAGGAGGTCCCTATGATTTGTTCCTGGACGGAGAATGATATGAGACAGTATCAGTCCACGAAGGATAAATCATTAATATCCCTAGTCAGAGTATTATCGAGATTGGACATCAATAAATACGTAAAAGACTAGTATTACACTTGTGCGCGTTGTGAGGGCACAACGGCATAGTTCTCATATATTTGGGTATATGATACTCATACAAGTGTAATAGGAGGTTGTGTTTCACCGACCTTCCTTTGTGATGTCCCTTAAGAAATTCTCATTAGAAAAATAAGCATCTATACAACTATATCAAGTTCATGGAGCTTTTTTTAATTCATATAATGCCTTTTTTAATTTATACAACTTATGCTCATCTCCAAACTTCATATACCTGGGATATTGACCAACAAATACTTGTTCTTTTAAGTCGCCATGTAAGAATGCCGATTTTACGTCCAATTAGAAGATAGGCCACAAATTTTATGCAATTAATGCAATCACCAGTCTAATTGTGTCATATCTAGCGATCAAAGAAAAAACTTCTTCATAATAGTTGCCAAACACTTACCTTTAACAACTAAGAGTGCCTTATATTTATCCATTTCACCATTCTCTTTCAATTCAATCTTGCAAACCCAACATATTGAAACTTTTTGTCTCATAGTAAAGCACTTATAAATGACTTGTGTTTCAAGTCTTAACTGATTTCTTGGTCACCACTCAACATGCTCTATATATATATATCTTAAGATCTTTTTTACTTGAAACTTTTTGTGGGCTGTTGGGTGGGCTTGCCGAATGGCCCAGCCCAAAGTAAAAGAATCCTTGTACAAAAAGATTTCTTATGGAAGTTAAATCCTATTTAAACGTTAAAGTCTCATTGAGCTTTGAGTAGGAAAAATCCACGTAAGAAAAAGGAAAAAAAAAATAAGAACCTATTTAAAGAATAAACGAACAACGTTTTAGGGGAGTCTTTTAAGGCATTGTGAGTGGAAAAAGTTTCTCCTTTCTGTTTTCTCTCGATTTATTTAAAGGTTTGTTTTTCACATCAATTTTGCTTTTATTTATTTATTTTTTTCAATTTCTAATAATGTATTCTATCTTTTTAACCACTTAATTTAATTTCTTGGTGTTGTGAGTCTATCTTGCCACTGTAAAAAAAATGATATTTGGATTGTGGTTGTTTGATTGTTTTGTTTTATTTTTTTATTGTGGTGCATAATTAGGGTAAATCGAAGAATTACATTATAAATATTACTGTATATGAAATGAATTAACCCTCTAAAATAGGGAAGAAATTAATAATTTGGTGTTCGTTTTGTTTTTTAAGTTTGGCTATTGGTTTTTTCAGATTTTTTTTTCCGCTTGACTAAAAATGATGGGTGTTCATAATTTTAGTTCAGTTTAGGCAAATCTCCAACGCTATTTATTTTTGGCAAAAAACTCACTTCTGTTTCATAACTAGTTGCATTTGCTTTCGTAACAATGAATAGGGCAAATTCAAAACCCAAGGCACACAAATGAAGCGAGCAGAACCGAGGCAAGAAAAGCTGGTGCCTATATTGATAAGCGAACCGCTGCATGTTCCTGGAATGGTGAAGCTGCATGAGTGCAAAAGCTACAGAGACTTGGCCGGAGAAATTGCACGAATACAAAATATATCAATATTTACCGCCCCTTTAACTTAATATTTTGTTTAGTTTCTCGGGTTTGATGAACGTTTTGATGTGTTTTATTTTATTTTGCAGATAAAATAATATCGGGTCTCAATGAAATCATTTAGGATGAAATATGGGTCAAATAAGGGTAATTATTGGACTTGATATTTTAATTTTGGAGATTGGAAACTTGAAAGGGCGTTTTTGACAAATTGCAGTTTTGGAAATTCCAGTTTTGCACATCTATCGCATTTTGGTCATACATTGTTACTCCGATATCGGATTAAGCTGATGCAAGTTCCAGATTAAAGAAGACTCAAAGATCTACAACTTTGAAAGATAAAATATTTTCCAATTCTGAAGATTTCATGACCGAAATTGATGAACTATCCAGAAGTGTGTTGTGTGTAATTATTAAAGTCATTTTCAATCATTTTCAAAGCAAAAAAATAAATTAATAAATAAGTAATAAAATTATCAAATCATCACCAAACATGATAAGCAATTAGTGGAGCAATTATTAATGGATTTGGTGGAGTAATTAGTAGAGCAATTAATAATGGATTTGGTGGAGAATTTGATGGATGATTTGATGGAGGCAAAATTTTACCTATAAATACCAAGCCATTTCATTTGTAAAAGATATACTTTATTCTTTGAAATTCCTAAAGAATAAATAAGAAGATTGTATCTTGTTTGTTTATTTATACCTTTCAGTAATTAATTTCCGCTTTCGCACTTTCTTTTCTTTATTTTTCAGTTTTTACTTTCCGTAATTTACTTTTACGCACAATTCTTTCCTTTCTTTACTTTTGCAGTTTTTATTTTTCAAGCAATAAGGAGGTAATTCCCCTTTGCTGGGGTGAAAGGTAAAGCTTTTATTATTGCTATTTAGATTAATCTCCCTTAATTATAATATATAAACTATTTAAAACTTGACTTAATGAGGATACCGCTATATTGGCCGGTTGGTAATTAATTATAAATTTATTTTAACCTGACTAAGTATGGATACCGCCTGGTTGGTCGGTTGGTAATTAATTATTAATTTGACTTAATCAGGATACCGCCTTTATGGCTGGTTGGTAATTATCACGTAAAGTTAATATATTATATTAAGGGAGATATCTAAAATAGTAGTAATAAAAGTTGATCCTCTAACCCCAGCAATTTCTTTTATTGTACTTTTACTTTATTTAATTTCAGTAATTTACTTTTCAGCAATTTATTCTTCAGCAATTTACTTTCAGTAATTTACTTTTATTTTTTTTACTTTTTACTTTTTACTTTTTACTTTTACTTTTTACTTTTTTTACTTTTCAGCAATTTACTTTTCAGTATTTAATTTTCAGTATTTTACTTTATGTCTTTTATTTTATTTAAATTTTTACTACCCGTAAATATGTGTCGTAACTAAGCCAGTTATCTGGGGTTATGATGAAATCCAATATCACCGGTTTATAAGGGGTTAGATTATAGCTTGGGTAATATAAAGATTTATTTATTGAGTCTTAATCTTAATGCTTTTTCATTAACTGGCCATTAATAAAATTGAACTGGGAAACTTAAAATGAACTAGACATAGGGATTTTAAGTTTAGACCTTAGACTCAATAGTCCACGATCTTCCTTGAGGATAGATAACCATTTAATAGATTTCCTTACAGGATAGACATATACCTGTCAGGCGGGGGTAGCCATAATTGGAACTTAAACTTAATGAATCCAGATAATTTGGTTGACATAGACATATGGTTCAATTGGGTTAAACTGGGTATTTGTGTCTGACCATCGACAGAGGCTTACACATAATTTAGTGTTCCAGGTTAATAAATCAATATATTACCCAACTTTAAGATAATCACTTCATCTTTAAAATGATATTGGAAGAAATCACAACCCTGGATAGTTTTTAATATTGAATTTTCTTAAAACCTACTTTCGAACAATTTTATTTACTTGTTTTTAAATTTAGAATCGTCACCATTTCAAATCAATCAAACAACCTGTTAGATACTTGTAATCATTTGACCTCAAAAAATTAATAGATTAGATATTAAGTCCTCGTGGGATCGATATTTTTATACTACTTGAACGATACGTGCGCTTGCATTATACGTGTATGTTTACGCCGGTCAAGTTTTTGGCGCCGTTGCCGGGGACTTATTTATCTTTCACTATTAGTTGTGGGGTTAGATACGTTACTTGTATATAATTTCTTTTTACTTATTGTTTTTGTTTTCTTGTGTTTCAGGTTCTCAGAAACTACATGAGACAAACCAGAAGCTTTGAACTTTGATCGCTTGACCCAGAAATTGAAAGAACCATCAGACAGTTGAGAAGAGAAAGGCGAGAAGGCCAAAAAGCTTTAGTCAACATGGAACCTGAACCGTTGGAGGTTGCACCACCAATTCCCATTCGAGACAGAACCATTCCGGTGGTTGACAGACTCGTTTCCTGTATTGTACTTCCTCCCTTACCAGCAAATGCGTGTGACATCAAAACATGCATTCAGATGATTCAGCAGTCAGTTCAGTTCGGGGGGAATGCAACTGAAGATCCTACTGCCCACATCAGTAACTTCCTGGAAGTTTGTGGAACTTTCAACTACAACAGAGCATCAGAAGAAGCAATGAGACTGCGAGTTTTTCAATATTCCCTGAAAGACAGAGCTAAAGCTTGGCTACATTCACTACCAGCAGGTTCTATCATAACTTGGAACACTTTAGCCACCGAATTTCTTGCAAAGTACTTTCCACCAGCCAGAACTGGGAAGCTGAGGAATGACATCACATCTTTTGTACAACAAGATTCAGAATCCCTCTGCGAATCTTGGGAAAGGTGCAAAGATTTGCTCCGGAAATGTCCTCACCATGAGATTCCAAAATGGCTTCAAGTCCAAACATTCTATAATGGGCTTTCTGGAATAATGAGAACCACAATTGATGCTGCTGCTGGAGGAGCCTTGATGGCAAAATGAGAAGATCAAGCCTGAGACCTAATCGAAGAAATGGCCAACAACAATTCCTTGTGGTTAACAGAAAGGAGCATGATCCAAAGAATTGCAGGAATTCATGAAAGTGGAGCCAATACAACAGTCAACGCCAAGATAGATCATATATGAAAATTCATGGAGACTCTTACCACTGGATCCATAAGTTCACCATATGGAGGAGCACCAGAGTCGAACCAACTTGAAGAGACAGTGAATTATGTCAACAATTTCAACAGATAGGGGAACAATCAATATTCCAACACCTACAACCCATGGTGGAGGAATCATCCCAATTTTTCATGGAGCAACAATTCAGGTCAACAGCAGAACTATCCACCACCTGAATTCCAGCAACAGAACAAAAGCCAGGAGCAGGAAAATGAACCAGGAATAACAGAAGTGTTGACCCACTTGAAAAATAGAATAGAAGCAAAACACGACTCTCAAGCAGCAAGATATGATGCTATGTTTCAATCTCAAGCAACAAGATATGATGCTATGTTTCAATCCCAGCAGCAGCTTAATTCAAAGTCAATCGGCTTCTATTAAAGCACTGGAGAATCAAATTGGACAACTGGCAACTGCTCAGAGTTACAACTGCCGGGTACCCTTCCTAGCAACACAGAGCCAAATCCAAGAAACATGAGGAATGAGCAATGTCATGCCATCATGTTAAAAAGCGGTACTGAAATCAACAAAGATGTTGGAGCCAAAACAACTGCTGAGGAAATTCCAAAAGAAACAAAGCAACAAATGGAGGAAAAAGAAGCAAAGGAAAAAGAACATATCATTCCACCTCCACCTTTTCATCAACGTCTTTAGAAGAACAAATTAGACAAGCAGTTTTCTCGGTTCCTGAAGATCTTCAAAAAGCTACATATCAACATTACATTTGCAGAAGCGTTGGAACAAATGCCCAGCTATGCCAAATTCATGAAAGACATTCTTTCACGAAAGCGGAGATTGGGAGATTACGAGACAGTAGCATTATCAGAAGAATATAGCGCTATCATTCAGAGGAAACTTCCCCCAAAGTTGAAAGATCCTAGCAGTTTCACTGTTCCTTGCACCATAGGAGAACATGACTTCGGTAAGGCTCTGTGTGATTTAGGTGCGAGTGTTAACTTGATGCCTTTCTCTATTTTCAGGAAATTACAGATTGGAGAAACAATGCCAACTTCAGTCTCACTACAACTTGCTGATAGAACGCTCGTATTTCCAAGAGGTGTAGTTGAGGATATGCTGGTCAAGGTTGACAAATTCATTTTCCCAGCATATTTTATTGTCCTTGATATGGAGGAAGACGCAGACGTGCCAATCATCCTCGGGAGACCATTCTTGGCTACAGGTCGAACCATTATTGATGTACAAAAAGGAGAATTAACCATGAGGGTACAGGACCAAGAAGTAACATTCAATGTTTTCAAGGCCATGAATTTCCCAGATGATGAAAAGAATGAGGAATGTTTCAAACTTGATGTGATACTAGTACCATTCAGAACTCTGATGAAAGACAAAGTTCTACTGACAAACTTAAAACATGTCAATTGTCTGTGGAGCCTAAAGATAAAGCGTATTTTGTACTGAAGAAGCCAATTCTTGCACTACAAGCAACAAAGGAGAAAAAGTTCTACCAGCTCAACGAATTGGAGGAATTTCACAATCAGCCTTTTGAGGATGCCAAATTGTACAAAGAAAATGGCAAGAAAAGACATGATGAGAAGTTATCGCGCATACAACTGGAACCAGGGCAGAAGGTACTGTTAAACAAATCAAGGGTGAAATTCTTCCCATGGAAGCCAAAATCACGGTGGTCTGGTCCATTTGTGATCACTAAAGTTTTACCAGATAGAGCCGTTGAGATACATGATCCAGACTCCAACAAATCTTTCAAGTTTAAAAACAAGCGTGTCAAGCATTACTGGGGAGAATCATTTGAGCGACAAAAAGAAAGTGTTACACTTTCAGATCCAGCTTAACGTTCGAGAAGTCAAGTCTGGCTGACGACTTTAAACTTAGCGCTAGCAGATAGGCAACCCATGCAATTTTTGTATATATTGTGATTTGGTGTGTTTTATTTTTGTGAGTTTAATTATTGCAGGTAAAGTCATTTCACGATGGAAGAAGCTCTCGCACATCTTCGCAAGCAATTTCCTTCTCTCCCTCAAAAATCTCTGATGAAAGTTTACAAAGCTCGCTTAGAACGGATGAGGTTACTGATGATCAAAGGTATTCCTACTGACATTTGTTGGATTATTGAAGCACGGGTCCGATTGGCAGGTGAGTCTTCTGACTCTTTTATTTCACATCTGCCTGGCTTAGGAAGGAGCACCTATGCTAAAAAGAGAAGAGCCAAGAGAATGTGTGTTTGTTATAAATGTGCTCGCATGTTTTGTAATACTCGTTGTCGTTCTTTAGGAATGGTGTCTGATAACCGCGAAGATAAGATTAATTTCATTAGGGATGGCTTGAGTAAGGAGTCTTTGGATGACATATCTAAAACTCTTGAGACGCATCCCAGCGGATGTGTGTATCATGAAATTCGCATGTTATATGCACAATTCCAAAAGGAAATACAACTGTTAAGTCTCGGGAATCTGACTCAAAAAGACCTTGTTTGCCAATTTATAAGAAAATTGGATGGGAAGCTTGTCCTTGACGCATAGACGTCAATCAAGCCGTTACTTTTCTTGTAAATATTATATCTCTTTGTCTTTTCTTAATAATTGTGATTTGTTTTGTTGTTTTCTTTTATTTTCTCCGACAGGATCCAGACCTTTTTTACTATCACGATATTATTTCGCTACTAATCGTCCTCTGGAAGATACTTGTGCTATTTTTACTCACCCTTTTCAGGTACTATAAATTAAGCTTGTCATTGCACTTTTGAAGGCATCCAGAGTTGAGAAAGAAATACATAAAAAAAATGGAAGCCACTTCAAGAAGACGAGTTGAAAACATCTGTGTGTTTTGCGGTAGTAGTGTTGGTGTTAAGCCACAATACGTAGAAGCAGCACACGAATTGGGTCGAGTCTTAGCTGTAAGAAATATGCACTTAATATATGGCAGATGCAATCTTGAACTTATGGGGATCGCTTCAAAGGCCGTACAAGAAGGAGGCAGTCACGTTTTGGGAATCATTCCAAAACCTTTGGCAGAGGCAAATCTTATTGAACCATCAAACGGAGATGAACTGATCGTGCCAGGTATGTCTGAACGACTAACCGTGATGATGCTTTTATTGCTTTGCCAGGTGGTTTGGGTACATTGGAGGAAATTTTTATTGTGCTATCTTGGGCGAACCTGAACATACACCAGAAACCAATTGGGCTATTTAACGTTGATGGATTTTATGATTTTCTTTGTGTATTTCTTGATGATGCACGGAGAAATGGGTTCGTGTCAAAACCTTTGAAAGAACACCTCTTTACTGCCAGAACTGCTCCGGATCTAATTGACCAACTCTTAGCCTATGAACCACGAGTTGACCCTACCTTTTCAAAGATAAATTGGTCCGAGGATGATCGTGGTAAGAGGCGTCGTGTTAATCTGGATCTTAACCTTTAATTTCCTGTAGATTTTCAGCTAACCAGGTACGACCTTCTTAACTCTCCTTTTACTATTTAAGACATTGGGGACAATGTCTTATTTAGGTTCGGGGGAGGTAATTAGTTGATTAGTACCTTGTTTTTAGTTTGTGTGTTCTTTTTATTTTTAGTCCAAAATATTCGAAAAATACAAAAAAAATTGAAATTTTTTCAAAAATTACAAAAATATTTTATGTTTTTGTGCTTTTATTTTGACTAAAATGGTGAAATTGGTGAAAGATAGCTGAGTAAGGAGTTTCCACTCCTGATACGTATCTCAAGCCTATTTTCGAAATAAGTTAATTTTTGTTTATTTCATTTTAAATTATTTAATTTGTAAATTCTCCATAAAACGGACTAAAATGGATCTTCATATGTTCAGTTAGTAGATATTATCAACATACATAGGAACATACGGACATGAACCGATACTGGATAGAAATACGCAATACTTCGTATACTACGCCTGATATAGATCCTTTATTCCTGTAAGGATATTTTTGGAGAATTGGGTAGGCATGGCGCTTTGCTAGAAGCCAACATTATCTTGTAAATCGGTATAAACATAGTACGAGGTACTTACGTGTTCGGATGGTCCAACGACCGAATTTACTGCCAACATATCCGGGGATCTCATGGGTCGCTTCCCAAAGATTCACCGATGACGTATGACTCGCACTCTAAATTAATCTGGATTAATTAGTAGAGAGAGAAAATTAATCTGGATTAATTGCGGAGATATTTTATCTGGGATAAAATATCATTAAAAGAGAGATAACGATTAATTTGGAATTAATATAGAAATTAATATATTCGATATATTAAACGAAATTGGATTTCGACGCGGAATTAAAATTAGATTTTAATTCGGGCGAACGAATTAATTTAGAATTAATTCGTTAGCGACGTGAATAGTGATTTCGCTAAGCGTAATCATTTAATTACGACGCAACAAAAAATTCGTTAATTTGGAATTAGCGAACCCGAGGCCGAGATTATTTACAAGCGCATTCGCATTTCGAATTCGAGTGCGGCACGCAAATCAAATCAAGCGTCAAATCACTAGTCACAACTAGCGTCACATCATTCGTCAATCAAGTGATGGATGTCTTTCACTTTGAGTGATTAACGCAAGTCACTATTCATGATTGATGGAAGTGATGTGTGTGGTTGGTGCCATTAAGGCTTTAATGGTTTGCTTTTTGAAAGCCAAATTCAAGTGAAATGCATTTGAAATTCAAATGTGTGTATTTAATACACAAATTTGGAACCAACAAATTGAATCTCTCTCACTTCATCTCTTTCACTCTTCACGCCCAAATCAGTGGGTTGTTTTCTTCTGTTCTGCTGAGAAGAATGGAAGCTTGGAGTGGGATTTTGTGGCAAAATCTCAAGTGCTAGCACATTTACGAGACATACGAAGGTGATAGGGAAGTCCACCCATGAGCCGAGAACCGTTCGACGAAGCTCGGAGCTTGACGAAGGGCCCAAATCGAGCCAAACCAGTGAAGACCTCACTGCCACTGCCGAACCAGTGAATGGAGGAAGAAAATCAGTTTCGTCACCTCCGCATCGCTCAACCAATCGATGTGAGTATTCCGCATCTTCTTCGATTTGTATTCGCATATTATTCATGCTTATTATTGATCTTGGGACCTTAATAGAAACCAACAATGAGAAGATGAATGATTTTTGTGGCAAAAATTCCTAAGTGCTAGCACACCATTTGAGTCTTGCGAAGGTGATAGGGAAACCAACTTGTGAGCTTGGAATCACCACCCAAAAGCTTGGAGCTTGGACCGAAAATGGAGGAGCCAAAACAGTGGACTGCCGAGACTTCCAAGGAGGGTAGAAAAGATTTTTGTTCTTCATCGCATCGCTCAACCGCTCGATGTAAGTATTCCGCAACTTCCTCGATGTATTCACATGTTGTTTCTATGCTTGATTCGATCCTCGGGACTTAGAGATTTCCAAACAATGGTATCAGGGCGAGTTAAAAGCATGAAACTTGATTTAGGGTTAAAATTGGGTAAAATGTATTTGAGCATGATTTGATGAAATTGGATGATTAAGTGTGATTAAATGATGTTGAATTGAAGTATGATTGGATCAATTTCATGAAAATTGGTTTGGAACAATTTTCCCCAATTTGTTGAGGCTTGGCCGAAACTACATGAACCCTAAATGTCTTGGATTTTTATATTTTTGATTCATTGTATGACTTGAAATCTATTGGGAAATGTTAATTTGAGATTTGATTGGATTGAATTCGAATTGGACATAATTAACCCCTAATTGCCGAGACATGATAAGCATGTATTGGGTTTGATTTTTGTTTAAAATTGTTGGACATGTTTTAATGTTGATAAGCATAATTAATTAAGCTAATTGGTGTTTTGAAAATATTGATTTGGTTAATTATTTATGTAATACACTTTAATTAATTATGCTATACACTTTGGTTAATTAAATATGAAATTTGGAATTTTGTAGTTTAATTAATTGGGCTTAAATTGGATTTGGGCTTGAAAAGTTGTAAATGAGCTAATTGGGCTTGGTTGTACCAAGTTAGGTTTAGGCTAAATTGGTTGGATCCAATTGGGCCCAAAACCATTTCCATAAAGTCAAATTATGACTTAATGGACCTTAATATTTTAATTGGGCCTAATGGCCTCAATTAATTTCTAGGCTTATGGGGTTATTCCTTGATTGGGCTTTGGATATTGGGTTTGACCCAAGTTGACCAAAAGTTCATGCCTTAAGAAATCAATTGAAAGCCCATTGGACTTTAATTAATTAACGTTGGACGTTAATCGGGCTTTGAGACCCGTAACGATTAAATTTGGAATTTAAGTCGTAAAGGTTCGTTAATAAAGTGTAATATTTAATTTGGAATTAACAAATGGATTAGTATTAAATACATATTAAATTTGATTTAATGTTGTAGTTTAATTTAATTCAAGAATTCGTACTTTGAGTACTTATTCGCAAAACGAGTTTGACTCGCGCAAAATCAAATCGTTGTTTGAACATTGGATGGTCATTAATTATCAGATTAATTAATTGGATTAGATCGATTGATAACATGCTTGTGTCAATACATGGTTGCGATGCATGAATAATGTATATCGGATGGATATTATATGGGTGGGGCAATTTTGGAAATTGTTGTAATAAATTTAGAATTTATTAATTGGACCTGCGTGTCCAGCCTATTACCTCTTTGACTCTGTGTATTTCTCTTCTCACATATTCCCCTCAATGTAAATGAGGTTTCTTTAAAGTGTTATGTAACGGGTAGAAGCAATATTTGTGCTAGCGGGAGAGAGGAAAGGGAGAGATTTGATCTAGGATCAATGTGTTAAGTATCCATACGCATATCATTATTATTTTATTTATATGCGCCTTATTATGTGTTTAGAATGCATGTTTAAGGGTGTATGATGATGAGACCTTAACAAAGATAATAAATTGGTTGCCAATTTGCACGCGAAAAACCCTCACAACATATTAAGCGTTTTTCCTTCCATTGAGGGATTCTTATTCAAGATCCAATACTGGCATTGGTTTGTTGGCCAAAGTCAAGGCTTTTGTCCGTCGAGGATGTGTTTGAATCATGAGAGCTTTGTTCCATATCAGTGTCTTGTCCAAGTTGTGATTTGTTGGCCAAAGTCAATATCACTTCTTGTCCATCGACATTGATTACGAAGCTTTCCAAGGTCAATGGGTCACGCTTAACTGGGATCACTAAGTTTGTTGTGCCAAAGTCAAGGCTTAGTTGATTCAGAGGAAAAAGGTTAGGCAATATATTGGATATATTGGCATATATAAGATATATGTTTCAGACTTGGATGTCCACCTACTGGATCTATGAATTGGATGTGATCCAATTGATCTTAGAGATCTACCTAGTTAATTATCATACAATTTGTTGGCCAAAGTCAAGATTGTGTGCTATTTAACGGGATCCTAGCCCACTAGGAAACACGGTTTCCTGAGTACTCGACAGAGGGTTAGAGGCTCACCAAAAATAGTGGGAGGCAAGTATTAGATTTGCAATATTCGTTTAGTAACTTGCCATACGCGCTCATATCAAATTATTCGTCAAATTAATTAATTATTAGTTGGACTAATATTTAATTGTTGTTTTAAACAGTTGTATTGTATTCAAACTATTTCATTTATAATTGATTATATAATTGGATTATAGTAATCAATATATTTGATTTAATTAATTATAGTTGATTTTATAATTGGATTATAGTAATCAATATATTTGATTTAATTAATTATAGTTGATTTTATAATTGGATTATAGTAATCAATATAATTGAATTTAAATTATAATAAATAGTACCTCAAATCGTTGATTAAATAGTTGGACTATTAGAATCAAGATAAAATTGAAAGATTAGTGTTTAAAAACATAATCCTCGGGAAAATGTATTTAAACGACTTTAATTTTCAAATTGGAAATGAATTTTCAGGATGGTCCTGGAAACTAATAAGTTACTTTATTTGATAAAATAACATATTAGGCCTAAGTCTGGAGTTAAGCAATAGTAGAGCATGATATTTGGAATATTCATGTGATGATAAATTTAGTGTTTAATCCATTATGCTTGCCAAATAGAGTCCTTAATTTCTGAATCAGAACTAAGGATTAGATCCTTAAAGTATGATAATGAAATTTAAGGATCTTCATATATATATTCATAGATCTTTGAAGTACTAAATTGCAATAGTAAACTCTTGGAGAGTTAATGGCTATTCTCAAGGAGACAAAGACAAAGTTTGCAATAAGGCAAGAAGCGCAAATGCGCATCTTACTTCGATATTCTAGAAGGCCAAGGCTTGGCCAAAGGCTTCTGGAGTGTGAAAAATGGAAAAGGCAAAATCATTATAATCTTCTGGGAAGATAAAGGACATATCCCAAAATGTCTGCCTTAATTGTGGCAAACGGGATCGCGGAAGCGTGACTGCCATTTGGACAAATCAGACATGAAAGAATTGAAAACGGTGCAGGGCTCCGACTTCAAATATGTTTGTCATTAATATGTTCACTACTAGTATTAAAATTGGATTTTAGATACTGGATGTGGTACATAAATATGTACTGTTGTGCAGAATCTGATGTAAGCCGGATACTGACTTCAGATGAGATAAATCTGCGAATTGAGAACGGGACGAAAGTCGCTGTTTTAACCGTAGATACCTAAGTTTAGGAACTACCCTTCGGGTGTGTACTTAAATTAGGAAACTGTTAAAATGTAACTAGTTTGATGATGAGTGGTATTTATATCACTATTTCCCACTCATTTACCTTAAATTTTGTATAGTTTCTTGAGTTTTGTGAACGTTTTGATGTGTTTTATTGTTATTTTACAGATAAATAAAGTTTGGACAGCACTGGAGGCAATTTGGGGCAAAACCGGACAAAAATGCGTCAACATGGATATTTTCATCTTCTGCGCGTCGCGACGCTGGAACACAGCGCGCCGCGACGCCCAGCGTGAGCCGGATTTGCTAACATGCGCCTGGTCAACGGTCAACAATTTGAGAAGTTTTGACTTTGCTAAAATGCGCCGTGCCACGTGTCACCATCACAGCCGATCTGCTAAAATGCGCCGTGCCACGTGTCATCATCATATGCTGCCGACACTCAGACTTGACACGTGTCGCCTCGTCATCAGCCACATCATCGGTCAACAAGTCAACCTTGCCACGTGTCGTGCCACATCACCGTCCACGTCAGCAGGTCAACCGAGTCAACTTGCCACGTCAGCATCAGCCAATCACAGCGTGACACGTGTCGCCACGTGTCGCAATCCTATTGTGCCGACAATTGCAACACACGCCAGCGCCACGTCATCGCCACGTCATCGCCACGTCGTCGCCGCGTCAGCATGACGTCATCAATGACGTCATCATCAATGACGTTGAGAATAGCCGCCTTGACACGTGCGTGTGTCAGTCAGCCGCCTTGCTACGTGTCGCCGTATCATTGTGCCACGTCGAATTGCGAATCCGCGGGGCGACGCTGGCGAGACTTGCGCGCACGAAGCAACCGCCCAAACAAAATATTTTGCTATAAATAGAGCGCGAATTTTCAGTTTTTTTGTACACCTCTCTCTCTCTTAATTTCTCTCTCTAGAGAGAGTTTCTCTCTCTAGAATTTTTATTTTTTTTTTTAGTTTTTTTTTTTTTTAGTTTTGTAAATATTTTAATTACGTTTTGTAATAATAGTAATTTAATTTTTACTTTTTACTTTTTATAGTTTTTACTATTCACCATGTTGAAATAATTCCTCAGCTAGGGTGAAAGGTATCTTCTACTATTGCTATTTAGATTAATCTCCCTTAAAAATATAATATTCACTATTTAAAATATTGACTTAATAAGGGATACCGCTATATTGGTCGGTTGGTAATTTAATTTTAATCTGGTTTAAACCTGACTAATCAAGGATACCGCCAGACTGGTCGGTTGGTAAATTTAACACAAGTTTATATATTATTTTATGGGAGATATCTAAATTAGTAGTAGTAAAAGTAATTCCTTTTACCTTAGCATTTTATTTTATTTTACTTTTCAGTATTTTTATTTTATGTATTTTATTTTTATAGTCCTAGTTATGTGTTAGTTAATTAGGGGTTGTGATGACTTTTAATATCACCGTTTTATAAGGGATTTTTTATAGTTGGATAATTTAAAGGTTTATTTATTAAGTCTTAAGCTTAATGCTTTTGTTGTCTGATCACCAATAAGATTGATATGGTAAATCTAAAATGAACTAGACATAGGGATTTTAGGTTTCAGCCTTAGACTTAATAACCCACGATCTTCCTTGAGGATAGATAACCCTTTAATAGATTTCCTTACAGGATAGGAATATACCTGTCGGGCGGGGGTAGCCATAATTGGAACTTAAACTTAATGAATCCAGATAATTTGGTTGACATAGACATATGGTTCAATTGGGTTATACTGGGTATTTGTAGTTGACCATCGGAAGAGGCTCTTACATAATTTAGTGTTCCAGGTTAGTAAACTGATTTATTACACAAACATAAAATAATCACTTCATCTTTTAAATGATATTAAAAGAATTCACAACCTTATATCTTTTTATCTGTATTTTCCTTAGTATTTTCTTTTATCTTTTTATTTATTTATTTAGCAAATCTTCAATCAACCAAATCAATCAAGCAATCAATTACATTCTCCTTTTAATTAGATATTTGTAATTAAATAGATTCAATAATTAATAACAACAGTAGGAATTAAGTCCTCGTGGGATCGATATTTTTATACTACTTGAACGATACGTGCGCTTGCGTTATACGTGTGTGTTTACGCCGGTGAAGTTTTTGGCGCCGTTGCCGGGGACTTATATTTCTTGAGTTGTTAATTTTGAAGCTATCTAATTTACTTGTATCTAATTTTCTTTATTTTTATCTGTAATTTTTATTTCTTTCTTTTGATTTCAGGTGACTTAAAAATGGAACATTACTGGGAGATTGAAAGATTACATGCTTTACAAGAAGATACACCCCACATCTGGGAGCAACAGTCCGGTTTTCTGAGGCCTGTTGTCGAGCCCAATGATTATCACTGGATGCCAGAACCAAACAATACTACATTTGCTCAACACAATTCAATGTGGAGATGTGACATATGTAATGGTGACCACCCAAGCGATTATTGCGATTATAACTACCATCCAGGGTGGCAGAACTATCAAGATCCTTCATGGTACGAAGAGCCATCACATTTCACAGAATCACATTTTCCATCTTATCCACCATCTTCATTCGATCCTTATCAACAACCAGAACCATCAGAGGAAGATCAATTGATTCACATGTTCAAAGAACAGACAGCTCAATTTGATGCACAAGTTCAGAGTAACACAGAATCCATACAGAGAATGACAGATCAGATCAGACAATTAACAGAAAACCAGAACTATATACCTCAAGAACCAATTCCAGATGACACTGATGAAGCCTTCGAGTACCAATCATTCAGAATGATATTTCAACAGAGGAGGAGGCTGAGCAGTATCAACAACCAGAGGTATCAGTTCAGGAACTTGAACAGGCAAAGTCTCGATTTGATTTTTATTATTCTGATTCTGACAAAGATGAAGCTGAACTGTTTGTACCAACTGCATCAAAAATTGAGGATGGAATTCTGTATCCTCAAAATGAAGATCTTGGAGATTCCATTTCACAAATGTTTGAAGAAGATCAACTTGAGCCAATCATTTCACCCAGATCAGAGGATGAAAACCTAAAATCTGACATTTCTTTTCATTCTCAGGTTGACAATTTTGAAACATGTATTTCACAGATGACAGATGAAGAACTAAATACAGAAATTTTAAAATACATCTGTGAAGAAAAGGTGGAGAAAGAAACAGAGCAAATAGAGGAGCAACTGTCAGAACTTAATAAAGATCCAGAGCATTCAGGAAAAACATCGCTGTTTTGGGGAGTGCAAATCAAAGATATCACTCAGAAGCTTGACAGAATGGATTTCCATTCCAAGTCAAACACCATACAAGACCTCCTAATTTTCTTTCTTTCTTTTCAGGTACCACTGGAGCAACAAAAGTTAAAAAGGTGGCACGAGCACTGAATGAGACAAAACTATTTTTGCCACTTTACCGTTGGAAGAGACCATTCAAAAGCAACGCCTCACGGGATTGTCTTTAATCGGACATCCAAAACGACATTGAAACCTCCTTAACATATGAATTTCATTCACGTCTGGCTGAAGACGAAAAATTTAGCGCTAGCAGGGAGGCAACCCGTGCAATTTTGTTGTAATTTATTTTGGGTGAATTTTTTAATTTTGTGTGTTAGTTTTGCAGGAAAAATAAAACGGAATTTTTCAGGACAAGGCAAGCCAGTGCAAGTGGGATTTTCAAAATAAAAATTTGACAAAATCACGAAGATACAAAGTTGATCCAGGAGACGGCCAAGTAAGGAGACATCTTTTGAGACGCGTCCCTATGGATTTATCCGTCGCAAGACATGATTTTGCCAAAAAAAAAAAAAAAAAAATTTCAACGTCGCGACGCTGCACGGAAATCAGAGACATAAGCAGAGGCTGACAGCATCTCCTTTCACTCTTCATCTTCTCATCCGCAACCACTCACCGAGAACAAACAAAACCAAGATCCACCCCTTGCCGTGACCGAAACAACCACCCCACCGAACCAAAATCGAGTGCCATCGTGACCGTGACCTCACGACCGAGATCCACAGCCTGCAACCATCTCGCCAGAACCACCATCACCTTCGACACAAGCCGAAACCACCCAGATCTCACCATTTTCTCTCAATCTCCATCATCACCACCGCGAGCCATTACCTTCACACCGTGAGCCATCGCAGAGATCAACACCATCTTCATCCTTGCCGAGACCTTCATCGCCGGTTCTGAGCACCACCATCTGGCCGAAACTACCCACCACGAATCCATTACCGGAGCTGTGACCCACTTCTAAGACATCACAGAATCGCACCAACATCGCCGGAATCAACCAGAGGCGACTAAACTGAGACAAATCAGCCCATTGCCGACCAAATTGCCACTGTCTTGCCGAATATTAGCCACCACCGTCGCAAACCGGAACCAAGCCATCCTTGCCGAGAACCTCCTTCACCATCATGCCAACCAAATACACTGCCGAGAGTACCACTGCCAAAATCAGAATTTGAAAATACGGTAATGATTTGATAAAAAATTGATTTGGTAATTGGGTAAATTGAAAAATTGAATTGTTTGTGTGTTTGATTTGGGAATTTTGAATTACGAAGGGTTGGATTGTGGATTAATTTGATTCGTAGATGTGGGGGCGAAGAGTTGAATGGAGGTGTTGTGGCATTTGGTAGATTTAGGTTGTATTGGATAATCAAAAATTCAGGGGAGACTCTGTCGAATTTTCTGAAAAATACCAAAGTTGGGATTTGATTGGTGATAATTTTTTAGGGTGAATTTTGGGAAATTTTGAGTTTTTAGAGGTGATTCTGCCAAAATTTTTAATGAAAAATGGTCAAATAACAATCGTGGTAAGAACCGTAATTTGGGCATAAATCTTAATCGGTAATTTTTTCCTGTAAAATTTCAGCTGACCAGGTATTATCTTCTAAGCTCTTCTTCTATTGTTTAAGACATTGAGGACAATGTCTCATTAGGTTTGGGGGAGGGAATTAGTTGATTAATACCTTGTTTTTAGTTTGTATGTTGTTTTTATTTTTAGTTCAAAATTTTTCGAAAAATATAAAAAAATTGAAAATTTTTTAAAAATTACAAAAATATTTGTGTGTTTTATTTTGACTAAAAAGGTGAAATTGGTAAAAGATAGCCGAGTAAGGAATTTCCACTCCTGAGACGTATCTCAAACCTATTTCGAAACAAGTTAATTTTTGTTTATTTCCTTTTTAATTATTTAATTTGTGAATTCTCCATAATACTGACTAAAATGAATCTTCATATGTTCAGTTGACAGGTATTATGAACTTACATGGAAACATACGGACATGAGCTAAAATTGAAAAGTTTGTAATATTCCGTGCTATAGTGTAATTGGAGGAAGCATCTCTAAATAATGATGGAGTAAAAAAAAAAAAAAAAAAAAAAAAAAAAAAAAAAACGTCCGAGATCCGAGTTATTAAGTCTGTAAGGGTGTTTTAATACCTAGTGCCCTAAAACCAACTGGTTTGGGAGTCATTGGCCCAAAGCTCGTTACATGGATCAAAGATGCTGCAAAAATATAATATCTGAAGTCTGAGTAATTAAGTTCGTAGGGGTGTCTTAACACCTGGTGCCCTAAAGCCAACTGGTTTGGGAGCCACCGACCCAAAGCTCGCTACATAGACGGAAGGTATTGTATATAAATAAAAAATAGAGAAAAAATCAAAGAAAAAAATCAGAAAAATCAGAAAATTATTCCATTGCTACAAAAAGGTGTGAAATCTGATAGAACTTTAGGACAAAAATATTACTCTCTTATCAACTGCACTTATGACTGTTGTGGGCAAAAATGAGTTGATTAATTTTGTTGGCTGTTGTATATGGAGAATGGTAAAAATAATCGGAGAATTTACTTATTCGGTAATTTGAAAGAAACAAAACACTAGTAACTTGGAGTAGAATTTTCACCTGATTAGTCACTAATTTCTTTATTCTCTTTTCGCTTGTCTTTTTGCTTTTTGTGTGCATTAGTTTTATACCTTTTTACTTTTGTAAAATGTTTGTGGGTATCATTGCTGTAAACCCTCACGAGACTACAACTCGTCCACTAGGGACACCTAGGGGTTTAAAGGCTTGTTGCATATGCTAAATGCAACCGTGATCCCTACCCTACGAAGTGGCTTAGTTAAATTTTGTTATGTTATTTTATATTTGTATTTTGCTCGAGGACTAGCAAAATGTTAGGTTTGGGGTGGTGATGAGTGGTATTTATCACTATTTCCCACTCATTTACCTTAATATTTGTATAGTTTCTTGAGTTTTGTGAACGTTTTGATGTGTTTTATTGTTATTTTGCAGATAAATAAAGTTTGGACAGCACTGGAGGCAATTTGGGGCAAACCGGACAAAAATGCGTCAACAGGGATATTTTCGTCTTCTGCGCGTCGCGACGCTGGAACACAGCGCGCCGCGACGCCCAGCGTGAGCCGGATTTGCTAACATGCGCCTGGTCAACGGTCAACAATTTGAGAAGTTTTGACTTTGCTAAAATGCGCCGTGCCACGTGTCACCATCACAGCCGATCTGCTAAAATGCGCCGTGCCACGTGTCATCATCATATGCTGCCGACACTCAGACTTGACACGTGTCGCCTCGTCATCAGCCAATCATCGGTCAACAAGTCAACCTTGCCACGTGTCGTGCCACATCATCGTCCACGTCAGCAGGTCAACCGAGTCAACTTGCCACGTCAGCATCAGCCAATCACAGCGTGACACGTGTCACCACGTGTCGCAATCCTATTGTGCCGACAATTGCAACACACGCCAGCGCCACGTCATCGCCACGTCATCGCCACGTCGTCGCCGCGTCAGCATGACGTCATCAATGACGTCATCACAATAATTGAGAATTAGCCGCCTTGACACGTGTCGCGTGTACAGTCAGCCGCCTTGCTACGTGTCGCCGTATCATTGTGCCACGTCGACAAATTGCGCGTCGCGACGCTGGGGGACTTGGCGTCGCGACGCGCGAACAGTGCCCGAACAGTAAAATATTTTGCTATAAATAGAGCGCGAATTTTCAGTTTTTTTGTACACCTCTCTCTCTCTTAATTTCTCTCTCTAGAGAGAGTTTCTCTCTCTAGAATTTTTATTTTTATTTTTTTAGTTTTTTTTATTTTTAGTTTTGTAAATAATTTTAATTACGTTTTGTAATAATAGTAATTTAATTTTTACTTTTTACTTTTTACAGTTTTTACTATTCACCATGTTGAAATAATTTCCTCAGCTAGGGTGAAAGGTAATTCTTCTACTATTGCTATTTAGATTAATCTCCCTTAAAAATAATATATTCACTATTTAAAATATTGACTTAATAAGGGATACCGCTATATTGGTCGGTTGGTAATTTAATTTTAATCTGGTTTAAACCTGACTAATCAAGGATACCGCCAGACTGGTCGGTTGGTAAATTTAACACAAGTTTATATATTATTTTATGGGAGATATCTAAATTAGTAGTAGTAAAAGTAATTCCTTTTACCTTAGCATTTTATTTATTTACTTTTCAGTATTTTTATTTTATGTATTTTATTTTTATAGTCCTAGTTATGTGTTAGTTAATTAGGGGTTGTGATGACTTTTAATATCACCGTTTTATAAGGGATTATTTATAGTTGGATAATTTAAAGGTTTATTTATTAAGTCTTAAGCTTAATGCTTCTTGTTGTCTGATCACCAATAAGATTGATATGGTAAATCTAAAATGAACTAGACATAGAGATTTTAGGTTTCAGCCTTAGACTTAATAACCCACGATCTTCCTTGAGGATAGATAACCCTTTAATAGATTTCCTTACAGGATAGGAATATACCTGTCGGGCGGGGGTAGCCATAATTGGAACTTAAACTTAATGAATCCAGATAATTTGGTTGACATAGACATATGGTTCAATTGGGTTATACTGGGTATTTGTAGTTGACCATCGGAAGAGGCTCTTCCATAATTTAGTGTTCCAGGTTAGTAAACTGATTTATTACACAAACATAAAATAATCACTTCATCTTTTAAATGATATTAAAAGAATTCACAACCTTATATCTTTTTATCTGTTTTTCCTTAGTATTTTCTTTTATCTTTTTATTTATTTTATTTAGCAAATCTTCAATCAACCAAATCAATCAAGCAATCAATTACATTCTCCTTTTAATTAGATATTTGTAATTAAATAGATTCAATAATTAATAACAACAGTAGGAATTAAGTCCTCGTGGGATCGATATTTTTATACTACTTGAACGATACGTGCGCTTGCGTTATACGTGTGTGTTTATGCCGGTCATTTGACTAGAAACATTATCTCTGTATCAGGGTTTAACCCGTTGCGGGTATACCTTTATATTCTAGAACACTAAAGTTTTTTATTATATAAAGATGATATTAAGATAAACACATTAGTTGTGAATAACAATATTTATATTTTGAATATAAATAAATCTCAAACATATAACATGACAAACAAATAGCTCAAACTGATTTGATCAGAAGAAACTTAGATATGGCATTGTTGTCTGGGACACAATTAAACAAGACTCGTATATCCACACTTTCGAAGAGTGGGTACTAGGACAAATTTGATTCTAATCAAATAAAGTCTACGAATCTAGTTTATTGGGCAAAGTGCTTAAAACACCTTTACTTGGTAGAAGTATAAATGCCACCGATCTGTTAGCCCTTGGTCATAGTGACGTAGTGGGCCCATGTCTAGCTAGGCTAGAGGCGGATATGAATGTTTCGTGACCTACACGGATGTGGCATCGCGTTATGGTTATGTGTTTCTTTTGAAACACAAATCGGAAACTTTTAGAGTTTCGACACGAAATAGACAAACAGATCAGCTAAAGTATTAAACCATCACGGTTAGACCATGATGAAAATACTTAAGTAATAAGTTTCTTAATACTTGAAAGAGTATAGTATTCTTTCAATGAGGACTCCTCCCAGAACACGTCAGTTTGACGGTGTGTCCGAACAGAGTAACCGAATTTTGTTAGACATGATAAGGTTAATCAAGAGTCGCTCTGAGCTACCATTTCCTTCAACGGATACGTATAAACAGTGCAATACTTATTTTGAATAAGGTTCCATAAAAATCTGTTTGACAGAATTCATATTAGATATGAACAGGAAAGAAACCGGGTTTCTCCTTCCTGAAGATTTGGGTATGCTAGGCATATGATTGGATGATACCAAACTAGAACCCAAATCGGATAAGTGCCTAAGTTGTTGGTTATCATAGGGAAACCAAAGTATAGTACTTATACAACTCACAAGAGAACAATGTAATTGTTGCTCACCATGCGGTTTTCCTAAGAGGAATACCGATATGCAGTGGTAAGTAGGAGGAAAGTAAAACTCGATGAAAATCAGAGTAATACTGTTCCAGGCACTGATTCCTTAATGGAACACAAATAGTTCATCAAGGATGAAACTATACCAGTAATCTTCGAATACACAAGAACCACGTTAGTCGGAGAGAGTCAGAAAAAAACATGGGGTATGGGTTTCTGATCTCACCTCATAAAGATGTCAATCTTATTGAGGAAGACCAACTGACTACGTAAGAGGAAGTGATACAAGGTATCGACTCCCTATTATGGCAAAGTGCCTTGAAGTCCGAAATGGATTCCATGTATAACAACTATATTTAGACACTAGTTTTTGTACCGCAAGGCATTGTGCCTATTGGTACTATATATGTCTTCAATGAAGACATACATGGAAGGCAACATACCAACGTACAAAGCTAGGCTTGTAGGGAAAAGGTGTCGTTATCAACATTGTGTAGATTACGACGAAACCTTTTACATGTTGCCACGGTAAATCCATTTGGATAATGCTTGCTGATGCTCCATGTTTCATTTATGAAATGTGGCAGCTGAACGGAAAATCTTTTTCCTGAAAAGGAAACCTTTTGGAGGATGTTTATAACATCCTGACGGTTTTGTCGTACCAAAGCTAGCAAACAAGGTTTGCAGGTTAGTTGATCCATGGATGGATTGAAGCAAGCATTAGGTTTTAGGAATTATTGTTTTGATGTAATCATAATGGTGTATGATTTAATTCAAAACGAAAATGATTCTTGTGTATATAAGGAGGTTAGTGGTAGCGCACTGACAGTGAATGTCCTGTATAATAATGACGCATCATTTCTTAGAAATGATATTCCCATAAAATACAATCGGCGAAAGCTTAGCTTTCGAGCAAATTCTCCATAGAATTCTTGGGAGAAACAACCTTTATTCTAGGAATAAATATCTACTGGGATAGATTTAAAGTTGTTGATACTCTCCGAGAAATCGTACATTGAAAAATGTACGGGACCTGGTGTCTCATATGCTTTGAGCATATGGAGTCACAATCGGGTCAATCCATGTGATGGTCACTGGATTGATGTTAAGAACATCCGTTAGTATCTTAGAGAACTAGGGATGTTGTCTTAGACTATGGAGAATGAGAACTTGAAGTGACTGGTTTCACTACTATAAGTTTCCTAACCGATAAAAACGACTGTAAGTCACAAAACGGTACTATAAAGTTTGAATAACGGAATAGTGAGCTGGACATCTTCCAAGCAAGATACTGTTACCGAATAAACAACAAAAGTGGATTATTGTTGATGCTTAGGCAGCCAAAGAAGCCATTTGGGTCCATAATAATCTAATTAGATTAGATATAGTTCTGTTAGTAGCTGAACTAGGCTTCAGCGCAGGCTAAAGAATTAATGGTCTCATCAACGATCCAGATAAATACTTTGACTATTCATCTGATTCGTTCGGATCATACATTGTGGCGATGTGATGATCGAATAAATCGCATCAGATAATAATCATGCAAATCCGCTGACGAAAGTCTTTTCTTAGTAATTTGAGCGAACCGTACATAGTTCGGGTGTAGGACACTCGAGTGACTGGATATAGGCCAAGTGGGAGATTGTTGGACAGTTATGACTCATAGCGTCACTATTTGTACAGATCATGGTGTTGTTGTATAAATTAACTATGTGACAAAGGAAATTGCTCTCTTATCATTTGTGATTAGATCACCAAGATGTATAAATGATAAGAGGTCCTTATGATTAGTTCCTGGATTGAGATGATATGAGACAGTAACATATCCGGGGATCTCATGGGTCGCTTCCCGAAGATTCACTGATGACATATGACTCGCACTTTATTAATCTGGGATTAATTAGATGAGAGAGAAAATTAATCTGGGATTAATTACGGAGATATTTTATCTGGGATAAAATATTTAATTAAAGAGAGAATACGATTAATTTGGAATTAATCGATAAAATAATATATTCGATATATTATACGAAATTGGATTTCGACGCGGAATTGAAATTAGATTTTAATTCGGGCGAACGAGTTAATTTAGAATTAATTCGTTTGCGACGTGAATAGTGATTTTACTAGGCATAATTATTTAATTGCGTCACAACGGAAAATTCGTTAATTTGGAATTAGCGAACCCGAGCCCGATAGTGTTTGCGAGCGCACTCGCATTTTGAATTCAAGTGCGGCCCATAAGTCACATCAAGCGTCAAATCGCTAGTCACATCAAGCGTCAAATCATTAGTCACTTTGAGTGATGTGACAACTTGTCACTTGATTGATTGAGTGATGTGAATAGTTGATGTAGTGGTTGGCAAAGCTTTAATGCCATTTGACTTTTTGGAAAAGGAAAATGGTAAATGTTTTTTGAAATTAATAAAGTTTATTAGATACACAATTTGGCAACCAACCAACACAACTCTCTTATTTTCTCTTCATCTCTCTCACTCGGCCATGGGCTGATTTTCTTCACTGGTTTCACCGAAAATCACAATGAGAAGATGAGTGATTTTTGTGGCAAAAATTCCTAAGTGCTAGCACACCATTTGAGTCTTGCGAAGGTGATAGGGAAACCAACTTGTGAGCTTGGAATCACCACCCAAAAGCTTGGAGCTTGGACCGAAAATGGAGGAGCCAAAACAGTGGACTGCCGAGACTTCCAATGAGGGCAGAAAAGATTTTTGTTCTTCGTCGCATCGCTCAACCGCTCGATGTAAGTATTACGCAACTTCCTCGATGTATTCACATGTTGTTTCTATGCTTGATTCGATCCTCGGGACTTAGAGATTACCCAATACTCTTAGCTCTATCCTTAAGGGTAAAAGGGAAGAACTTAAGTCTCATTGTGTCTGTAGTCCCAAATCGGTCATGAAAGGTTGCTACGACCTATTCAAACTCTCTAATGTGCACATAATGGTTCTCGTTCTCCAAACCATGAAAGATTGGGAGATACTGTATCATTCCAGGTTGAAAGTCTATATGTGGTTCATTAGGAGGAAACATTATGCATGATGGTGTAACTGTGCGAGTGGGGTGAAGGCACTCCTCAAGAGTCCTAATGGGTGGTCTCTCGTAGTCACTCATATTGTGTGTGCTAGATGTAGATGGTGTGGCAAAAAGATTGTCAAACAAACTTTCTAAGTCTGAATCTTCCTTGTTAGTTCTAACAAACCTACCAAATTGATCCCTAAGTCTAGGCATGCACTAAACACAATTAAAACAATAAACAGAAATAAAAGAATTGAAACTAAAAATAAAAATTTTAAACTAAAACTAAAACTGAAATAAAATAAATAAATAAATAAATAAATAAAATAAAAAATAAAGATGGAACGAAGTTACCGCTTTATTGTTGACTAAGCAAACCTGCATCTGTTGATTTTAAATTATCTCCCCGGCAACGGCGTCAAAATTTGATTACGCCCCAAAAATTACTTGCGGTTATCGTAGTATAGTTGGGGTGTCGATTCCTCAGAGAGATGGTTACAAGGAACTAATTCACTTAAAGAAAACATTAGCAATAACTTGATTAAAGATATTGATTGAATTTGTAATGTAAAATAAAACTATGATAAGTATGTAAGAGTTATCAGTAGAGAAAAGCAGCAAAGCATTGGGAATCCCTCTTATATCAAATTCTTATATCCAGTAACTGATTCCTTTTATTACTCAATTGAAGGTTTCATATCCCAAACAACAATCGAAAGATATTTCAATCAAAACCATATTAAATTCTAAGGTAACCGATAAATTGCTTTCTCTATGCTAACAGCACACAATGTTATCGCTATAACCTATCTAACGTCGACAATATACCATCAGGCAATACTACAGCAGAAGATCAACTCATAAAACAATATTACCAGTCACAATTGGGTTCCCCAATCACACATAGAAGAAGCATAATTATTCCTATATGCAAATTGGTAAAACATAATCTCTGGATTCATAATCAAAAGATAATAAAGAATAATAAGATATCAATTATATTAAACATTGAAGAGTATTCAGGAATCAAAAACATGAATATAAGAACTTAATTACAAAAGTTCATCCTTAGCTTTGTCTAGGATATTAGTTCTCCATATAGAAGATAGATATAGCCAGGATAGATTGGAGAAACATCCTATCTGGCTTGTGGTTCTTCATTCTTCTCTCTCAAATATGAGACTTCAACTCCTTGTTGTGTGTTTTCTATCTGTTTTCTCCTGTTTTTAGGGTTTTGGATGAACTTGGGTTTATATAGGGAAGTCCCGGAGTCCTTATACCGTTATACGCATAAAACACAACTAAATTAAGTTTCTGGAGTCTGTCGGGGCACCGCGGCACTGCAAGTGGCACCACAGTGCCAAACTTGCTGGATTTCAGTATGGAGTGAAGCGGATGTCGCGTCGCGACGCCACAAAGTTGGGCGTCGCGACACAAGGCCATTTTCCGATCTTGTGTTTTCTTCATTTATGCTCTTCCCGCGTGCTTTAGATGCATCCGCAAGGTCCCGAAACATGTGTAATTGCTCCAATATTCATGTTTCATTACTTCATAATAATAAAACATAAAATAAACTATAATTAAGATCAAATACATAATAGTCAAGTCGAATTAGTGATGTTTAAAGTATATTTTCATGCACTTATCATCCATGTTTGGAGTGAGAATCTTTAAAGGATCGGTTAAATGAGTTAATTTGGTTGCATTACCAAATTATGATTAAAGTTGATCATGCAGATTCATAAGTTCACCAAGTGATGGAAAGGTAGAAGCTTCCCTAAATTGGGCATTTGCTCAGTGTGTTCTTTGGTGTTAAATTATAATTACACATAATAGAAAGAAAGATTCTTTTATTCATTATGATATTTACATTGGGAGCCCCATTGGGATTTCCCGTGGGGGTAGGTCAATTGAAAGAAATAGAAGGGCCGAGAATATCTTCGACCGGTGTATGAGTAGTAGACGCTGAAGGCCCCAAAGCATTATCGACAAGATGAGGAACTAAGGACATATGAGTTGGATCATGAGTGGAACCGGTCTCTTTTTAAGCTGTGCCAAAAGCTTCATTAAGATATATTTCCTCTTTTCCCACTTGGAGGACCTTTGGAAGCTCGCTCAAGTCAAGATCCGGGTATGTTTCCCAGATCAGCTCCAGGGATTCATCCAAACCCTCGAACCGGGTGTCTTCATTGGCATCCTCGATCTGTTCTCAAGGTTGGCTTGAAGATCATTCAGCTCAGCCCGGGCCTTGGTCAGCTATTCCTGGAACTCGATCACCTTCTCTTTAGCCTGATTAGCTATGCTTTGTTGTAGTCCCGATCCATCTCGGCAGTTGCTGTCATTGCTCACTACAACCTGAGCTCGGAGGATTTGGAGGCAACTTTAGCACGGGTCTCGTCCCCCACTTTTCTTGCAGACTGAAAGGCTTGAAATGAGGCTTCGGATTCGACTTTGGCTTCATTTATCCTCTTAAAGAGCTCATTCTCCCTCTCAGTCAACCTACTCCGCAGCCTCTGAGCTTGGCCACCCTCGACCATGGTGCTGGCAAACATATCCATGATGGTGGGCAACAAATATGTCAACTGGATGGGTAAAAGGACGAGTTAGTTTATGAACAAGTAGTGAAAGCAAAAGACCGAGTTACAATGGATTACCTTCGCTTGGAGGCGGCCCACTTTTTGGAGGACCTCATCAGGGGAGATGCTCTCGTAAGCTAGAGCTTGGTTAATGTCCACTTGTTGAGACATGAAGATGATGGCTGGAATAGGGTGGGCCAACCCTTCCCTAGGATTCTCTGGCAAGTCTTCCACCCTCCAGGTTGAGGCCTAAAGATTTCCTAGCGCCAGGAATCCTAGGGCCTTTACCGCGAGGGGTGGTAGTTTTCCTCCAAAGGCCCGTCTCGGGAGCTTCGTCACATGTCTCCATCCCGACCTGATGGAAGCATCTTTTTTGGGCCGAGGGGGTGCGGTCGGTATTTGTGGTGTTTAGGCGGATATTTGAGTTTGTTAGGGTGGTGTATTGGCAGTTTAAGTCGGTGGAGCAGGGGTTGGAATCGGGGCTTTGTGTTTTGTGATGGGGGAATTGGTGTGGTGGGTATAGTGTAGGTCCCACTCGGGTCGCCATGGGCTCGGCGTTTGGCTTCCCAAGCTATCTCCAAAAGGCTGGGCCTTTTTCCAGACATTCCTGGATTAAGAAGAAACACAAGATTAATAACAATTAAATGGAGCATAGACGAGTAATATGCAAAGTGAAAATAGTGAACGGCGGCATAAAAAAATACAGAGAATAGGGCCAGTCAGTTAGTAATTGCCAAGCTTTTTTCTCCCTACATGAGGGGTGCTCGGGATGAGACCCGTGTCAGTAAGAGTGAAGGTGTTGAGGAGGTCCTTGTAATGACCGGCAAACTAAAATGCCAGTTTCACCCTTGTCCGGATCTCGTGACGGACTCTTAGAGGATTGCCTCAGCAAGCTACAAGGGGTTCAATATTGTTAGCGAGAACCTAAGAATTCTAAGGGGAATGAGAAGAATAAAGGAGGACAAGTCATTACCTCTGACTTTGAGGATGTTCAACATTGTGGTGTCCTCGCCCGATATAAGCCAATGGTAGCCACATGGCCCCTCGGCTCAGAATAATTTGTCATTGAAATTTTTATTAGTGACTGTGAGGTTGGAGATTACATGTGGGAGCCCAGCATATATGGAGAGGTAATACCAACCCTTGTATTCCTTAGGGTTAGAGTTCATTCGATATAACCTCTTCAGTTCTGGAACCGATGGTTCCCCTAGTCCAGCTCAATTCCATATCCCATAGAGCCTGGCCAACACTCGCCATCTATTAAAGTTAGGTTGGCACGGATCCAAGTTTATTGCCAGCAACATCTTAGCAAAGTACCCTTGCATGGGCAAGCATAGGCAAATCTCGAAGAAAGCCAATGAAAGGTCCACATGGTTGCTAGTGTGTCAGCTGGCCTGATCCCCATCCCCTGGAACATCCAATGTAATTTCTTTAGGGATGATAAACCTCTCCCGAAGTTGGTCTGACTCAACCCTGGTTATAATGGAAGCTATGTCCATGTCTAGATTTATGAAGTTCAAAGTGGGAGGAGTCGGTTTGAGTCGGGGTTCTCTTTTGTTATATGATTGGTTTTCTTCCACATATGGAGTTGGTGTGGTGTCATAGTCACTACTAACCACTTCGATCGTCTCGGTCGAATCCGATATGGGTGCCTTGGGAGGCCACATATTGAGGGGAATTGGAGAGGAAGATTCAGAGTCTGACATTCCTAAAGAAGAAACCTGATGATGAAGGTTAGTCAAAAATGATGTATTGTTTACAATTATGGGCATATTTTTAGTTGGGTCTAGTGCCATCTAGGGTTTTTCTAGAGTCATCCCTACCAAGTGGCTAACCCTAGAGGTCTCTAAAAGGCCCAAACAACAGCGAAGCTGATAGTCTGTAAACATGACCATAGCCAAAAACACACAAAATTTTAGAAACGCATACATTTACAGGTACTCAAATATCGAAACACAAACAAGAACCCATACCCATATACCCACACCTAAGCCAGAAACACGTATATGTAAGATAAGGAACTCGAGTTACCATTAAACCACAAAAAACCCAGAGCATGTTGTCAAGCGAAGTGTTTGTTCACCATGTTCATCATGCATCATTTAAATAGTATCAAACATACTCAGTGCAAGAACGTAAGGAAATGGTTCAGAAAGTACTTACTTGTATTTGGAGCTCGAGAAGATGATGATGAAGTTGTTGAGAGAGCTTGAAGTTGCAGAGGTCGCTTGAAGATTGGGAGAAAGCGCTTGGAGAAGATGAAGTTGTACAGATTGAAAGTGGAGCAGAAGAATCCTTTAAATAGGCTGCTCGGGTCAACCCTAGTCGTTGGATTGAAACAAGAGTGGTATATTGATGCACGTGTCGGTTTAATCACAATCGTCGAATTCAAATGAAGGGCTGGATAGAAGCTGCATACACGATGGATCTCAGCCACATGAGTTTGGGCGTGCAAGTCACATATGCGCAACATCTGGCATCTTGGGGAGATGAAGCAAAAATGAGACTTGATGGATTCGATGGGCATTTAAGAAAGCTGACATTCTTTTTATGTTTATCTCTATGGGTGTTTCGAAACCCTGAGAGTATCTTCTAAAAAACGGTATAGGAAAAGTCAATTTTAAAAAAAAAAGAATCTTTGGCAACACATGAAGCAAACATTACCCGAGATACATGAGCCTGAGGAAGGTATGGATATGGAGACCACATCCCAAGCACACAAGATCGGTCTCACCATCGAGAAAAATCATCTTTTATTAAAGTTTCCGACATCAACTCATCAACTCATTGATATCGAGAACTATGGGACAGATGTTAATGGTGATTTTTCACCCCGATGGAGTTCAAATACTGAGGAGGGGTAGAATAAGGTTTGTACTTGGCCAAGAGGGGATGATAAAGGTCTAAGGGCCCAGATAGGCTGAATTCAAACAGAGAGACCCGACCCCACTATACAGAAGAGTTCTCCCAAGGGCAGGGTAAGCTGAGAACGAAGTGAGTTGTTGATTCGACTTGACCTAGAGAAGAAGTGTTGGATTTGGGCTCATTTGAGTATTGTGGAAAATGACCCAATGGGGTTCATGCTTAGCAACCCGACCTGATTGAAGAAGTCAGAAAGTTTGACCAAATATCATCCATATCGGTGTGTCGATCCGAGGAACGGAGCTGGGATCACTGCAGGTCAGTCTGTGCTTGAGTTAAGTGACGTGTGCCCTAAATAGAGAATATATCCTTCTAGAAGGCTAATCATGACTATGGGAAAGCAGTGTTTCACCGTGAAAGTAGCCATTGCCAGCGACCATAGGGCAGCGCAGTGGCAGGGAAGTAGCATAGTAGAACCGCTATTGGCCCCCAGAGGCTGTCATAGGCCAGTACAGTGCAGGGAAAATGGCTAATTTGATTGTCCAAATTATAGATAGTTGATGAAAGTTGTTACTGTAATGATAACAGTGACATGAGCTGACATCATATGCGGTAGAATAGCAGATTTAGAATCTTATATAAATGGGTTAAAGCCTCAAATTCAAAGGATGGGAAAATAGGCAATTGAACACTTAGAGAGAAATCAATAATCAAAAGCCTAGTCATCGAAAGAGAAAGTTGGTTGATTGTTTGACCATTTAGAGAATTGTAACGGGTTAGTGTAAGACCCTATGTGTTATAAAATCTTTATGAGCTCATTATCCCACTTGTTGCTCAGGTCAGTTTTTCACCCCGAGCAGTAATAAAATACCCCACTCCCCCTCCCCCCTCTTTCTCTCGTGGATGTAAGTGAGGGCCACTCTCCGCCGAACCACGTAAATCATTATCTCTGTGATTTATCTATCTGTTTGCTGAGTTTGTATTTGGTTCCATATTAACTAAATAAATTCACTATTAAGGAAGATTTATTCGAGAAGTTAATTTCCTATATTGTCTTTCGAACGAAAAACTACCGTCAACAACAATAATTGGTGAATTAACTTTTGTCTCAAGTTTGAAGATTACGTTGACGATAAAACAAATAAAAATATACCTGCAAAATCCTAAGAACAAGTAAATTTCTTTGGACACCAATGATGAATAAATAATTCTGAGACTATGTCTCCTCAATTGGTCAAAAGAATATTTTAACTTCGTAATTTGAATATTGAGCTTAATCCCATTAATTGAACCTGTAACAACTTCTTAATTACAACAGACAAGCAGACTTCTGTTGTTTATTGCAATGTACAACAAAAGTAAATATAATCGTTGATGGTGAATGTTATAACAGAAATTGTGCAAGGATAATTTAATAATTTCACTGAAAATTTAAAGTCAAATGGTTAATGAGATTAAATTTTGACTTTGAATGAAATTTGTACCAAGTATAATGATTTTTCCAATTTGGGACCATAGTGTGAAAGAAACCAATCTTTGGGACTCTAATGATGACAATATCTTATTAATTGGACGAGATTATAAGAGATATTAGAATTAATTCTTAATTAAAAATGTGTCAATATGAAATATAAATTTAAATGATGGATTGTAATATCTCATATTATTTGAAAATGACTGTGATATCTTTATAATGATTGATCATTCTTAATTTATAAGACATATTTTAGATATATTTTATAATTGTATATGCCCCTATCAAAAATAAAATCCGATGGATAAATTATTGGGTCACTCCTTAGACGCTAAAAAAATTATAATATCTAACTAGTTGATAAGAACTTACCGTGAATTACTTGTGTGATTTGCTTTTGCTTTAAAGATTTTGTTGATGACAACAAGAATAAGCAAACAAAATGATTATCACACCGCCGCCCCCCAACCCCCCACCCCCGAAAAAAAAAAAAACATGACCATGTCCCTCACGTTACCTTTTTTGTACAAGTTGCATTGCAAATGACCACAGAATCAATCTTCTATGTTCTTTCAAATTTCAAGATTGTCTCAATCTTAAAATTTGGAAAATAAAAAGAAGTTTCAAGATTGTCTCTTGCCCAAAATTAAGAAGAGCAAGCGGATCTTATAATATTGGAAAAAGTCAAATATTCTATACCAACAAGTCATGTTCATTACAAACTTACCTTAAGTGACTTAAATTTGCTTATTTCTTTCTTGCATTCTTTTGGCTTACAGGACTTTACAAATTGGATACCAACTTTCTCACATGGCAGAGGTAATCAATATAATTCCTTCATTACTACAAGTTATTCTTTCTTTTTTCCTATTATTTTATAAATACTAGCACATGGCTCGTACTTACGTTATTTTAGGTATTGATCTTGAAAAATGCTTCAGATCTTGTCGGTTTAATAGTCTAAATGAGGCAATTGATTTACTTACACTTAATATTTATGTTTCATTATTTGTCTCTCAGTTCTTAAATAATATTTTTAATTCACTGTGCAAAAATTAATAGTCAGAGTTTGCATCATGAAGCAAAGTAAATAATAAAAAAATTCATGAAATAAACAAAAACTTTTAGAAATAATTCAAAATAAAATAACAAAAAATAATACATCCAAAATCCAAAAAAAAAAAATTTGATTAGGTTTTGTGGGTGGCTGCTATTGAGATTTCTTATTTTAATAGGAGATTATATTTGTATTTTGTAATATTTTTATTTTACTTTTATAATTTAATAATAAAAATATTAATTATAGATTAGGTGACATATATAATTTTTATTTTAATCGATGATGATGATATATATTCTTATTATAACATGTAATAAAAAAATTAATTTTAGAGATTAGGTGTCATGTGACGTGATAAGAAAGTTATATATATATAATACTTTCCCGAATTATCTATGATATTATTCCAAAATTAATAGGATAGTATAATAATTTTTATTGTTATAATAGGGTTTTTATTTAATAGATTTATTAATTAAATTTATAAGTGTATTTTTATTGTATTAAAGTTTTTTATTTAATAAAATAATTAATTGTAAAGATAGTTAATTTTATAATTAAATAATAAAAATTAATTGTGGAGGTGTTAATTTTATAGATTAAGTGTCATGTATGTTTTTTTTATTTTTTTGTAATTTTCCAAAAAAAATGTTTTTTTTTTTTAACGGAAGATTATAATATGTTTTGTTATTATAATAGGTTTCATTATTTTAACTTTATAATTTAATAATAAATTATAATATTAATTAATTAATTAATAGGTTTTTTATTATATTTATATTTTAATAAGTTTCTTATGTTAATAATTTATTATTTTAATTTTTAATTTAATAATGAAAAATAATTGTAGAGATATTTAAATTTTATAATTAATAATAAAAAAATTAATTGTAGAGATTACGTTAATTGTAGATATTTTAATAGTATTTTTTATAAGATAAATAATATGTTTTCTTATTATAGTAAAATTCTTATCAAATTATAATATTTATTTTATTTAATAAATTTATTAATTTAATTTTATAATTTTAATATGAAGCCGCCACGTGGCATGATGAAGAGGCTTAAAAATATTGAACTTTTATATATATTAGTACAGGGCCCGTACTTTATGTGGGTTTAGCATAAATTTTAGGTATTATCTTACAAAAGTTCCGGATCTTGTCGGTTTTTTTATTTTTATTGTTTATTTTTCATTTAAGTTCCAGAAGTTTCATCCCTTCCCACAAATTTTTGTATTTTCTTTATTTGCATTTTGAAGACTTATTATGAAATTTAAAATTTCTCACAACCCGAAAAATGTGTATTTGTGGGAGGGGTCATTTCATTATTAGATTTAATAATCATCGCTTATATCCTGAAGCACAATTAAATAATAAAAAATCCATGAAATAAAAAAAAATTTATAAAAATAATTCAAAATAAAATAACACATAATAATAGATCTGAAATCCAAAAAATTACTATGTTTTGTGAGCGACTACTATTTAGGTTCTTATTTTAATATGAGATTATATTTTTATATTATATATAAATATTAATTGTAGAGATTTGATGCCACATATATTATTTTATTTTAATAGAAGATATACTATATCATCTTATTATAATAGGTAATAAAAAAATTAATTACAGATATTAAGTATCATGTGACGCTATTAGAGAAAATTTAAAAATATTAATTAATATTATAATATATATATATATATATATATATATATATATATATATATATATATATATATATATATTGCAGGATTATCTGTGATATTATTTAAAAATTAATCGGATAATATAATATGTTTTCTTACTATAATAGAGTTCTTATTTTAATAGATTTTATAATTTAAATTTGTATTTAATAATAAAAATTAATTATAGAGGTTAATTGTATAGATTACGTGTCATGTATGTTTTTTTATTTTAATGAAATATTATAATATGTTTTCTTATTATAATAGTTTTATTTATTTTAATTTATAATTTTATAATAATAAATTAAAATATTAATTAATTAACTAAATTAATACGTTTCTTACTTTAATTGTATTTTTTTATATTATAATAGGCTTCTTATATTAATAATTATTATTTTAATTTAGTAATTTAATAATAAAAATTAATTGTAGAGATATTTTAATTTTACAATTTACTAATAAAATGATAATGTAGAGATTTGGTTAATTGTGGATAATTTAATAGAGTTTTTTTTAAAAAAAAAAAATAATATGATAGTCTAATATGTTTTCTTGTTATAATATATTCTTATAAAATTATAATATGTATTTTTATTATAATATAATTTTTATTTAATAGATTTATTAATTTAATTTTATGACTTTAATATGAAGCTGCAACGTGGCGCGATGGTGCGATGAGAAAACTTAAAAAATATTTAACTTATATATATATATTCTTATTATAATAGGTTTCTTTATTTTAATTTTTAATTTTAATATAAAAAATTGTAATATATTTTTATTTTGTTATTTTAATAATAAAAATTAATTATATAGGTTAATTGTATAGATTACGTGTCATGTATGTTTTTTATTTTAATGAAAGATTATAATATTTTTCTTATTATAATAGTTTTATTTATTTTAATTTATAATTTTATAATAATAAATTAAAATATTAATTAATTGACTAAATTAATATGTTTATTACTTTAATTGATATTTTTGATTTTATAATAGGCTTCTTATATTAATAATTTATTATTTTAATTTAGTAGTTTAATAATAAAAATTAATTGTAGAGATATTTTAATTTTATAATTTACTAATAAAATGATAATTGTAGAGATTTGGTTAATGTGGATAATTTAATAGAGTTTTTTTAAATAAAAAAATTAATATATAGTCTAATATGTTTTCTTGTTATAATATAATTCTTATAATATTATAATATGTATTTTTATTATAATATAATTTTTATTTAATATATTTATTAATTTAATTTTATGACTTTAATATGAAGCTGGTAACGTGGCGCGATGAGAAAACTTAAAAATGTTTAACTTTTATATATATATAGATGAGATATTATAATATATTTTCTTATTATAATAGGTTTCTTTATTTTAATTTTATAATTCAATATAAAAAATTGTACATTATTTTTATTTTTTATAATTTAATAATAAAAAAATAAAGTTTAGAGATTATGTTAAGTGTAGATAATTTCATAATATCTTTTTATTTTAATAGGATAATGTAATATGTTTTCTTGTTATAATATAATTCTTATAAAATTATAATATGTTTTTTTATATAATATGTTATATATATATATATATATATATATATATATATATATATATATATATATAATACGTGGTTGGTTAATTATCAAAACAATGTTACTGCCTATGTTGGCTGGCAAGTGGCAACATAGTGTGTGGATGGGCCGACTCTCACGAGGACGAGATCCTAAAAAAAAAAAAAATAGAAATTGTCACATCCAAAATCACTAGTGAAATGAGCCCATAAGTATTTACAAATTTGGGTTTCTGCTAACCAAGTAGATGGCGCTTGACCCTCACGAGGACGAGGTCCTAAAAGAAGGGACTTTGTCACATCCCTAGCGAAAGAATCTAAGAGCATTTATAAGCTGTGGTTCCCTTAAATAGACGACGTGTTGATTTTGACCAACTCACACTAGATGAGGTCCTAGAGAAATGGAGATTGCCAACACCCTACATCGCTACCAAAGTGAGCCTAAGGTGTTTATCATTATTGGCTTCCCAAATTAAGTAGACATGTTTTAGATTACGGATGATAACATATAGGATATTCGTAATTATTGGGATAATCTACATCCGATAAAATTTTCCTGGTCCATCAATGCAGATTTCTATTCTGTTTGAAATATCGGTAAAATTAGAAAAATTAGAAATCTATTAACGGATATCCGATACAACTTAATTTAATATAAATTTAACAATTTAATATAAATTTGTATTCGTTCAAACACAATTTTGAAAAAATAATTCAATACAATATTATATATAATGCTACAATTAACATAAAACCAACAATTCAACATAAATTTCAATACAAACAAATCACACTATATCATCTTTATTTATTGGATGGATATCAGATATCTGATACTGTAACCGTCCAATATCCATTGCATATATCTAATTTTATATCAGCGAGTATTTATTACACTGTGAAAATCAGATATATTTTAATATAAATGTTCGCTAACATTCAAAATATTCAACCAAATTGTTATCCTTATCTTAAATGTAGGGATGATAGAAATCTTCAAGGGAACATGAGCCCTCGAGGACCCTCCCCAATTTAGGAAGGGATCGGAAATGAAAAATTGAAAAAATTAAAGTCATAGACGGGGATAAAGAAAATTTAATACTCATTTCTTATTCGGAGAATGGACAAAAATCAAGTAAAATCCACATCCCCTCCCCATCATTTATTTAAGTTTTAATAATTTAATTTTAATTTTTTAATAAATATGTTCAAATTTCTATTTATAATTTTTATACCGTTGTAAAAAAATATCTTATTATTTATAAAATATATAAATTATAATACTCTAAGGGCTTAAATGAAATATATATATATATATATATATAATATATATATATATATATATAAAATTAATTTTTAATAAGAGATCTATTATTTTATTAAGTTACTGACCAAATAGAAAGACAGAAAATAAGAATTTCAATCTTCTATATAAATTGTGATTTGTTTAATAAATATTATCAATTTTTTGAATATGTATTCTCGATTTCTGTATAAAGTTTAAGAAAAAATTATTTATTATTTAGGGTTCAGAACTCATCTGGATCCCCTTTTATAATTCGGGGATCCATATCCTCTCCCTTAAAATAATTACGAAGGGATGGAGAGAAGAATGAGACATTTAAAGATTATCGAAGACAAATACATGAATGTTAATATTAGTGTCCTAGACATGCCACAG
>SKCR01036275.1:0-101965 GCA_019454045.1 Zanthoxylum bungeanum
TGGCTGGTTGGAACAAGAATCACAAGTTTATATATTATTTATGGGAGATATCTAAATTAGTAGTAGTAAAAGTAATTCCTTTTACCTTAGCATTTTATTTTATTGTAATTACTTTTCAGTATTACTTTACCGCATTTTTACTTTATGTCTTTTATTTTCAAGTTTTACTAGCCCTAGTTATGTGTTGTAACTAAATTAGTTATTGGGGTTGTGATGAAATCTAATATCACCATTTTATAAGGGTTAGATTATAGCTTGGGTAATATAAAGATTTATTTATTGAGTCTTAAACTTAATGCTTTTTCATTAACTGGCCATTAATAAAATTGATCTGGTAAATCTAAAAATGAACTAGACATAGGGATTTTAGGTTTCAGCCTTAGACTCAATAGCCCACGATCTTCCTTGAGGATAGATAACCCTTTAAAGATTTCCTTACAGGATAGGAATATACCTGTCGGGCGGGGGTAGCCATAAGTGGAACTTAAACTTAATGAATCCAGATAATTTGGTTGACATAGACATATGATTCAATTGGGTTAAACTGGGTATTTGTGTTTGACCATCGACAGAGGCTTACACATAATTTAGTGTTCCAGGTTAATAAATCAATATATTACCCAACTTTAAGATAACCACTTCATCTTTAAAATGATATTGGAAGAAATCACAACCCTACATAGTTTTTAAATTGAATTTTCTAAAAACTATTTTCGACTATTTTATTTACTTGATTTTAAATTTAGAATCGTCACTATTTCAAATCAATCAATCAACTTGTTAGATATTAGTAATCATTTGACCTCATAAAATTAATAGTTAGATATTAAGTCCTCATGGGATCGATATTTTATACTACTTGAACGATACGTGCGCTTGCGTTATACGTGTGTGTTTACGCCGGTCAAGTTTTTGGCGCCGTTGCCGGGGACTTATTTATCTTTTACTATTAATTTAGGGGTTAGATATGTTACTTGTATCTAATTTCTTTTACTTATTGTTTTTGTTTTCTTGTGTTTCAGGTTCTCAGAAACTTCATGAGACGAACCAGAAGCTTTGAACTCCGGACCGCTTGACCCAGAAATTGAAGAACCATCAGACAGTTGAGAAGGGAAAGGCGAGAAGGCCAAGAAGCTTTAGTCAACATGGAACCTGAACCTTTGAACGTTGCACCACCAATTCCCATTCGAGACAGAACCATTCCGGTGGTTGACAGACTCATTTCCTGTATTGTACTTCCTCCTTTACCAGCAAATGCAGGTGACATCAAAACTTGCATTCAGATGATTCAGCAGTCAGTTCAGTCGGGGGGAATGCAACTGAAGATCCTAATTCCCACATCAGCAACTTCCTGGAAGTTTGCGGCACTTTTAACTACAACAGAGCATCAGAAGAAGCAATGAGACTGCGTGTTTTTCCATACTCCTTGAAGGACAGAGCTAAAGCATGGCTACATTCACTACCAGCAGGTTCTATCACAACTTGGAACACTTTAGCCACCAAATTTCTTGCAAAATACTTTCCACCAGCCAGAACTGGGAAAATTGAGGAATGACATCACATCCTTTGTACAACAAGATTCAGAACCCCTCTGCGAAGCTTGGGAAAGGTACAAAGATTTACTCCGGAAATGTCCTCACCATGAGATTCCAAAGTGGCTACAAGTTCAGACCTTCTACAATGGACTTTCTGGAAAATGAGAACCACAATCGATGCTGCTGCTGGAGGAGCCTTGATGGCAAAAGGAGAAGATCAAGCCTGGAGGAGCCTTGTGTTTGACCATCGACAGAGGCTTACACATAATTTAGTGTTCCAGGGTTAATAAATCAATATATTACCCAACTTTAAGATAACCACTTCATCTTTAAAATGATATTGGAAGAAATCACAACCCTACATAGTTTTTAATATTGAATTTTCTTAAAACCTATTTTCGACTATTTTATTTACTTGATTTTAATTTAGAATCGTCACTATTTCAAATCAATCAATCAACTTGTTAGATATTAGTAATCATTTGACCTCATAAAATTAATAGTTTAGATATTAAGTCCTCGTGGGATCGATATTTTTATACTACTTGAACGATACGTGCGCTTGCGTTATACGTGTGTGTTTACGCCGGTCAGCACCTCATCATCATAGAAAAAACTCCCAAGTGGATCAAAGAGTCACGCAGATGGACCAAAATGCCATCACCCATTCAATTCGGGAATGATCCCAGAGGTCGAAGCGCCTCATATATCAAAGCATCTCACACCCAGCATAGTTAGGGAATAAAGCCCAGGGGTTGAAGCACCATGCCATCAATTCAGCACAGTTCGGAATAAAGCCTAGAGATCGAAGCATCTCACACCCAGCATGGTTGGGAATAAAGCCAATGGGTCGAAGCACCTCGCCATCAACTCAGGACAGTTCGAGAATAAAGCCCAGAGATCGAAGCATCTCACACCGAGCAGGTTCATGAATAAAGCCAGGGGTCGAAGCACCTCGCCATCAACTCAGCACAGTTCGGGAATAAAGCCCAGAGATCGAAGAATCTCACACCCAGCATGGTTCGGGAATAAAGCCCGGGGGTCGAAGCATCTCGCCATCAACTCAGCATAGTTTGGGAATAAAGCCAGAGATCGAAGCATCTCACCCCGGTGGTTCGGGAATGAAGCCCAGGGGTCGAAGCACCTCGCCACCAACTCAAATCAGTTCAGGAACAAATCCCAGAGAGATTAAAGCATCTCACACCCGGTGGTTCGGGAATGAAGCCCATGGGTCGAAGGACCTCGCCACCAACTCAACTCAGTTCGGGAACAAATCCCAGAGATCGAAGAATCTCACACCCGGTGGTTCGGGAATGAAGCCCAAGTCTCGAAGCACCTCACCACCAACTCAATTCAGTTCAGGAATAAATCCTAGAGATCGAAGCATCTCACAGGGATGAATCCAAGGGTTCGAAGTACGTCATCATCAAATCAACTCAGTTTGGGAATAAATCCTAGAGATCGAATTTCTCGTAGGGATGAATCTAATGGGTCAAAACACCTCACCATAAAATCAACTCAGTTCAGGAATAAATCCTAGAGATCGAAGCATCTCGGCAGGGATGAATCCTAGGGGTGAAGCACCTCGCCATCAAATCACTCAGTTCGGGTTATGAGATGCATCTGAGTGACTGGCTATAGGAAAGTGGGAAATTTGTTAGACATTATGTCCCATAGCGTAACTGTTTTGTAAATGATATGTATTATTGTACAAAAATAACTATGTGATAATGAAATTGCCTTTTGAATTTTTGTAAATATTATTTACTTTGAGTTATAATGGCGAAAGTCCATATGTTGTACCTGGACTGAGAATGATATGAGACAATATCAATCCCCAAAGGTTTAATCATTAAATATCCCTAGTCGTAGTATTATCGAGACTGGACATCGATAATGCGGAATAGACTAGTATTGCTTGTGCACGTTGTGAGGGCACAACGGCATAGTTCTCATATATTAAGTATTGGATACTTATGCAAGTGTGATAGGAGGTTGTGTTTACCGATGGTACGGAAACAGCTTCGCTCTGGATAGACCCCGCGGAATCCCATTGGTAGTATGTCTACGTGTCTATGGGAGGCCGCATCAGGGTAGGTGTATATGGTCTTAACCTGAGACTTACATCGCTAGTACTTGCGACAATCGGTAAACTTTGGTTTGGTGGTTGGGGACCTTAAACGGTTCTGTGTACACCTCTTCTGGGTTTATCGAGAATCGTAGTGTACTGGATGTGATGTCAAGAGGAAGTATCGCTTCAGACATATGGAGGTGATGATCACGCAGGACACAGAACTAGTACTCTATAAAAGGTTGCAACCGTCGGGACAATATGACCAGGTCAGGATTGTCCGATTTAAAGAGACTAGTTGCTTGATGTCCGATATATGTTTCGTACGGGGCAGACACATCTCCAGCCCCAGGCCTAGCATGTGATCATCCGATACTGGATCGATGTACGCAATACTACGGTATACTACGCTGATACAGATCTTATATTCCTATAAGAATATTTCTGGAGAATTGGGTAGGCATGGCGCTTTGCTAGAAGCCAACCTTGTCTTGTAAATCGGTAAAGACGTAGTACGAGGTACGTACGTGTTCGGATTATCCGACGACCGTATTTACTGCCAAAATATCCGGAGATCTCTTGGGTCGCTTCCTGAAGATTCACCTATGATATTTGATTCGGACTTAATTAATCTTGGATTATTGCGGAGAAACTTTATCTTGGATAAAGTGCCTAATTAGAGAGAGAACGATTAATTTGGAATTAATCGATAAAATATTGTATTCGATATAATAATCGAAATTCGATTTCGACGCGAAATTAAAATTAGATTTTAATTCGGGCATACGAGTTAATTTAGAATTAATTCGTTAGCGACGTAAATAATAATTTCGCCAGGCGCAATATTTATTTAAATTCGTTTAATTAACGTCGCGACGTAAGCTCGGTATTTCGGAAATATCGAACCCGAACGCGTGAGTGGACGTGGGCCCACTTTCATTGGGAAACGTGTGGGGCCCACATGACACTTGTCATTATATGCATTATTTAATTGATAAGGCATTGCATGGTGATAGTGTGCATTACACTCAAATGTTTTGCATGGAGTTTGAGTGTTTGACACTCTAAGCCATTGCATGGTTTGTGTCATAGATTTATTATTAATTTAATAAAATTATGGCATAAATATAAATTGATTTTTTGGTAAAAAAATTAATAACACAAAAAACTCTTTCTCTCTCAAATTTCTTCACATTGCCGTGAACTCCATGGAAGGACAAAGGAAGATTTGATCTTCTATTCTCCATTTTTGCTAGCACAAGCAAGGGATCAAAAGAGGTGATAGGGAAACCATCAAAGAGCTTGGAATACAAAAGCTTGGAGCTTCAAGTCTTCTTCCTCCTCTTGGCCGAATCTTCCAACACTTGGAGCTTCCACCATTTGATCATCTTCTTCATCACATAGCTTTGTAAGTATGATTCCGCCATGCTTCAAGTCTTTTATGTATATTCATTATAGTATTTCATGAATGCTTAATCTTTCCTTGGGACATATTATAGAAACCAACAATACATTCGATGTATAGGCATATATAAGATATATGTCTGAGACTTGGATGTCCACCTACTGGATCTAGGAGTTGGATAAGATCCAATGATCTTCGATCTACCTAGTTAATTATCATACAATTTGTTGGCCAAAGTCAAGATTGTGTGATATTTAACGGGATCCTAGCCCACTAGGAACACGGTTTCCCGAGTACTCGACAGAGGGTTAAAGGCTCGACGAAAAATAGTGGGAGGTAAGAATTGAATTTGCAATACTCGTTCAATTACTCGCCATACGCGCTCATTTAAATTATTTCGTCATTAGATTAAATGTTAGTTGGACTAATATTTAAATTGTTGTTTTAATAAACAGTTGGACTGTATTATACTTGATTATATATAATTGGATTATATTAATCAATATATTTGAATTAATTAATTTCAGTTTACAGTTGATTTTATAATTGGATTATAGTAATCAATGTAATTGAGGTTAATTAATTGGATTATTTGATTATATAGTTGGACTATTATAATCATTATAATATATATAGTACCACTAATCGTTGATTAAATAGTTGGACTATTGTAATCAAGATAAAATTGAAAAGTTGGATATTTAAAATATAATCTGGGATTGAAATATTTTAAATGATTTATTTTCAAATAGGAATAATAATAGGTTACTTTATTTGATAAAATAACTTATTATACCTAAACCCTAAAATTAAGCAAAATAGTAGCGTAAAATCTTTGGAAGATTTATGTGATGATGACTTTAATGCTAATTTATATACTTGTCATAAATCTAATTTTAGATTTAAGAAGTATTAAAATTGTAATTTATAATTCTTGGAAAATTAATTGACTATTCTAGAGGAGATAAAGTCAAAGTTTGCAATTGGGCATGTAGCACGAGGTGCACATCGTTTCGATATTCTAAGAACCCAAGGCTTGGCCTAAGGTTTCTGAAATATTGAAAGGATAATTGACATATCCCAAAGTGACTACCATTTGGATATGGCAGACACGAAGGAATTAAAGAAAGGGCGATGCTCTAACTTTAAAAATATTTGTCTTAGTTATGTTCACAGCTAGTATTGAAATTAGATTTTAAATACTTAGTGTGGTACATAAAATGTATGGATTGATGTTCAGAATCTGCTTTGAGCAGGATACTGACTTCAAGCTGAGATTGCTCTGCGAATCGGAAACGGGACGAAAGTCGCTGTTTCGACCGTAGATACCTAAGTTTAGGAACTACCCTTAGGGTGTGTACTTAAAATAGGAACTGTTATAATGTAACTAGTTTGACTAGAGACATTATCTCTATATCAGTGCTTAATCCATTGTGGATAAACCTTTATATTCTAAAACACTAAGTGTTTCATTATATAAAGATGATACTGAGATAAACACATTAGATGTGAATAACAGAATTTATATTTTGAATATAATTAAAATCTCAAACTATAAAATGACAAATAAATAGCTCAATTGATTGATGATCAGATAGAGACTTATTGTGTGGCATTGTTGTCTGGGACACAATTATATCCACACTTTTGAAGAGTGGATACTAGGACTGATTTGACTATTCAAATAAGTCTGACGAATCTATTTGTTAGGTAAAGTACCTAAAACACTGTTTACTTGGTAATAGTGTAAGTGCCACCGATCTGTTAGCCCTATTCATGGTGAAGTTAGTGGGCCCATATCTAGCTAGGCTAGATGTGAACATGAATATTTGTGACCTTAACGGATGTGGCATCACGTTATGGTTATGTGTTTCTTTTGAAGAACACAATCAGAAACTTTTAGAGTTTCGACACGAAATAGATAAACAGATCGGCTATAGTATTATACCGTCACGGTAAGACTGTAATGGAAAATACTTAAGCAATAAGTTTCTTATATACTTGAAAGAGTATAGTATTCTTTCAATGAGGACTCCTCCAACACGTCAAAGTGACGGTGGTGTCCGAACGGATTAACCGAATCATGTTAGACATGATAAGATTAATCAAGAGCCGCTCTGAGCTACCATTTCCTTCAACGGATAAGTTTTAACAGTGCAATAACTTATTTAGAATAAGGTTGCATATAAATCTGTTTGACAGATGTCATATAGGATATGAACAGGGAAGAAACAGGTTTCTCATTCCTGATAATTGGGTATGCCAGGCATAACGTTTGGATGATACCAAACTAAGGACCCAAATTGGATAAGTGCCAATATCGGTTATCCTAAGGGAAACCTTAAGTATAGTACTTGTAAATCTCACATGAGAACAATGTGATTGTTGCTCACCATACGGTTTTCCTGAGAGGAATACCGATATGCAGTGGTCAGTGGGAGGATAGTGATACTCGATGAAAATCGGAGTAATACTGTTCAGGCACGAAGTCCTTAATGGAACACAAATAGTTCATCAATGATGAAACTGTACCATTAATCTTCGAATATACACAAGAACTGAGTAGATCGGATAGAGTCAGAAAACAACCTAGGTTATGGGTTTCTGATCTAACCTCATAAAGATGTCAATCTTATGAAGGTATATCCACCGACTACGTTTTGAGGAAGTGATACGAGGTATCGACTCCCTATTATGGCAAAGTGCCATGAGTCCGAAATGGATTCCATGTAACAACTATTTGGATACTAGTTGTTGTACCACAAGGCATTGTGCCTATTGGTACATTAAACGTCTTCAAGGAAGACATACATGGAAGGTAACATACCAATGTACAAAGCTGGGCTTTTGACGGAAAGGTATCGTTATCAATATGTGTTAATAACGATTCAACCTTTTACCTGTTGCCATGGTAAATCCATTTTGAAGATTCTTGTTGATAACTGCATATTTCATTTATGAAATGTGTCAGTTGCAGATCAAAATCGCTTTCCTGAAAAGGAAACCTTTTGGAGGATGCTTACAACATCCTGACGATTTTGTATAACTGACAAACAAGGTTTGCAGGTTATTCGATCCATGTTTGGATTGAAGCAAGCATAGGTTCTAGGAATTATCGTTTTGATGTAATCATAATGGAGTATGATTTAATTCAAAACGAAATGATTCTTGTGTATATAAGGAGGTTAGTGGGAGAGCACTGATAATTAAATTCCCATAAAACAATCGGTGAAAGCTTGGCTTTCATAGAAATTCTCCGTAGAATTCTGGGGAGTAACAACCTTTATTCAAGGAATAAAGATCTACAGGGATAGATTTGGAGTTGTTAACACTCTGGAAATTGTACATTTAAAATGTACTTGTATTGGTGTCTCATACGCTTCGAGCATATGGAGTCACAATCGGGTCAATCCAAGTGATAGTCACTGGATTGAAGATTAAGAACATCTGTTAGTATCTGAGAGAACTAAAGATGTTGTCTTAAACTATGGAGATGGAGAACTTGAAGTGACTGGGATCACTGCTGCAAGTTTCCAAACAATTAAATATTGTGGTACTATAAAGTTTGAACACTGGGACAGTGAGCTGGAAATCTTCCGAGCAAGATAACTGTTGCCGAATAAACAACAAATGCGGATTATTGCTGCAGCTGAGGCAGCAATAGAAGCCATTTGGATCGATAATAAATCTAATTAAATTAGATATAGTTCTTTTAGCAGCTGAGCTAGGCGTCAGCACAGGCTAAGGAATAAAAGGTCTCATCGACGATCCATATATACTTCTATATCATCTGATTCGTTCGGATCATACATCGTGGCGATTGATGATCGTATAATCGCGTCAGAAGATAATTACGCAAATCCGCTGACGAAAACATTTCCTCAGCAATTTGAGCGAACCGTACATAGTTCGGGTGTTAGACACTCGAGTGACTGGCTATGTGCCAAGTGGGAGATTGTGTAGGGGTTGGTGCTCAGAGCGCCAATTCCCGGTTGTATTTTTTTAAATACTTCTGTAAAACGTTATTATCAGTAATAATATATGCAGCTTCTATAATATAATCTAATCTTTTATATGGTAAAGACGTAATGACCCTAGAATGATTAGTCATGATACAGTTGCAAAAGCGTCGCAACGGACATTGAGTCGTATCATGACGTTGTCATTCTCAGACAGTTCCTGGTCAAGGTTTACACTACTTGGTCAGTATAGTAAACCCGTTGAGACCGGTACATGTCGTATACTGGAATATATGATTCCAATGGTTTCTCAATGAACCATAAGTCTTGGAGACTAGTATAGACGTGTAGGTGTTTATAGTGGATAAACACTGAACGACTCACCGAAGATTCTTAATGGATGGTACACCAGCGTCAATAAGAATCTTCTTGGGTTGAGTAGCACTTGTGATTCTTAGACTTGAGATGCCATTGTGGGCACATGATACATCTTCTACACTTAGACGGCAGTCACGTCACCGATCTACTTAGATCAGACCTCCGCCTGTACGTTGGGTGTAGATAGATCCTCAGGGTGTCCTATGTGTATCAAGATAGGATCCGTCAGTTCTGTGTACCAGAGCATAGGTAGTCCATATGATTAGCAATCAGATAAAACCATGGGCCCGTGGTAAGTTTAGAAGCTAGTTCTAAACATTCTTTTGAGATTGCTAATAGAATAGTCGACTGGATAGTCCCGATATAGATTTGACGTTTACATCTATATCTCCGGGATTTATCCGGATACCTGTGTCGGAGGAATTATACATTTGCGATGACCTCGACCTGTATGGTTCAGCGAGATTATCCGTGATCGTCATAATCTACGGGTGGATAGATTATGGACACGAAATTAGATTTTGTGACGGATATACCTGAACCTAGAGAGTCTCAATAATGAAACATATTCGTTGAGCACTAGAGCAACATAAATAAATAATATTGATTATTTATAAAGTCGTTTAATGGTTAAACGCAAGATACATGCTAAAGAGACTAGATAGTCATTTCCTTAATTATTGTGTATTTACATTTAATACTTGATTAATTTAAATACACATTAATTAATAGTCAAAATGAGTTATTTGACTTATTTCCTAAATGAATATATGTTTTTAATATTTAATGTAAATATTATACATATATTTAATATATTTGTATTTGATAATTAATTAATTATTTAATTGTTAAATGATTAAATTAATTAAAATATAAATACCTTATGTTAGGATAATTAAAGTAAATGACATTAGTTGCATTTGTTGACCAAAATAAATATCTAATAAAGTAGTTTATAAGATATTTGTGCAAGTTGACCAAATGAAACTTGAAATGATATTGAAAATAATTTCCTTGTTTTTGTCTTAGCCAATTTCGGCCAAAGGCTAAATGAAACAAGTATAAATTGATTTTCATTTCATGATACACTTAACCTAATACACTTTATCAAAATAAACTCCATTGAAGAAAGAAAAAGAAAGCTTGAGAAAAGAAAGACAAAATCAAAGATAGCTTGGAATTTAGTAAGTTTTTCCAACTTACTATTAGAGAGGAATATGTTCCTTAGGTTCAAGGCTTCAACATGTGATGTTCTTAGATTATTTCTTTCTTTATTTCTTTGTGTTTTGTTGATGGAATTTTGAATGAAGTGTTGAGCATGTATGGTGAAGGAAGTTTGTACACTAGTGTAGTTGTAAACATTATTTTAAGGTTTATGAAACCATCTTGCTAATCTAGAGTTGTTTACCCACTCTTAAATGACCTAGATTTGATCTTGAGTTGTTTCATTGTGTTGAGACTTGAATTGGATGGAAGAATGATGATTGAAGTAATTGATTTAATGTATTTGTCTAATTTGTCCAATTTGAGGAAATTGAAAAATTAGGGTTTTTAACTATTCCAAAATTTGGGGGTTTTCATATATGTTGTGTATTTATGTGTGTATATGATGCATATAAAGTTTCATGTTCATTGGATATCATTTGGATGTGTCTTGAAGCATGAAAGTGCAAAATGCACAATTTGGAGCCAATGGTGCTCTCGGCTTTGGATGAGGAAATTGGGGATTTGGTTGCTTTGGTGTTTTGATGTTTTGAACATCATAAGTTCATCTTGGAAGTGATTTAGAATCATTCAAAATTGATTTGATCAATTTCGGACTAAAATGGACAAAATTACAAAGCAAGGGTATTTCGGTAAATTCACCTAAAAATGTTTTATTGAATTTATTTTCATAATTTGATTATTGGAATGTTAAATAAATATGTTTATTTAATTAATCCGAGAAAAAGTTTTGAAATCTGAAAATCGGATTTTCACCGCTTCCGCTGCGTTACCGGATTCACCCCCTAAATAACCCCTTCAAAATGGTATCAGAGCGAGTCTGATTCTAGGCCACCAAATATGATTAGCCTTCATTGAATCAATGTTTAATCATGTTTTCTTGACTTATGCATGCTAATTAGGAACTAATTTGATTAGATTTAGGGTGTATGACACTTAGCGGAAAATCCCTAATAATAAGGTTTAATGTAATTGTGTATTGATGCATGTTATATGGTCCGTCTTGTCAATACGGTTTATGAATATCTCTTTGTGACAACATCCGAGACCGTGCCTCTGCTGTGAGGGTGTAGCCGATAAATATTTATTTATAACCGGATGTATATATGATACTAGATAAATTCAAGTAAAAGCGGAATTCTGAACGTGCCCTAGCTGTCAGGATTACGTAAGTAACTTGAGTTTATCATGACGAGTATTACCTTGGTACGTCTCCTTGTGGGCCTACCTTCGCAGCGACAACGAGAAACGGCCAGGACCGGAGATACTTAGGAGTCATTTTGAGTGATTGACAAATGAGTTGTCTACCTGATGAATATACGTAGGCGAGACCGTGCCTCTGCTGTTGAGCTGAAATATATTCACGGGATCCACCTTTCACTATTTATATTTAATTTAATTATTAAATATTTGTATTCTGTTTTGGGATTACAGTATTGCATGATTTAGTGGAGGGGCATATTAGATTGAAAATCCATGATCTAGTTTATGCTTTTGATATTATATGAAACTGCTTTATTTCTGCTAACCGTTTTTCGTGATCTATATGATAGATTTGCGATGGCGGGTCAATCCACAAACCAGTTTGCGCGTATGTTAGATGCGAACAAACTGAAAGGCGCTGAGAACTTTACAGACTGGGAATTGGATTTGAGGATGTCCTCGATTCTGAAAAGTTGGGTTATGTTCTTGAGGGTCCTTTACCCCTTGCAGTGGGTGAGGATGCTTCGGAGGAGGAACGCCAAGTTTTTGAAGCTTGAAGATGATGATTTAAGTTAATCATACATTTAAGTTCGCTCTGTCCGAAAATCAAGCAACAATCTATGGAACATCATTCCTATAGTATTAACGCTTGCTCTCCGTAACAACCTCAACACATACGATTGAAATCACATGAACTCGTCATCGTGAAAATATAACGCTGGGAGTGATAGATTACCGTCAGAACGGGTGATTGAAGAAGTTTGAAGCTTAAAGAATGATATTTAACAATTAGGAATAGATAATATGGAAATCATTCCTATATATGCTAATTCAGTTATTCACAGGTCGCCATGGAACTGTTCCATGCGCGTCTGGATGAGGGGCAAAATGTTAGCCCACATGTTCTTCAAATTATCGATTTGATCGATCAATTGAGGCAACATAATCTCATCCTGAATGACATTCTCGGTAGGAGTGTCATTCTTGGTTCTCTGCCAGCTTCATTCCGCCAGTTTGTGATGTACTTCAACATGCACGGGACAGTCTGCACCTACCAGGAGCTACATAGGATGTTGCTCACGGCAGAAGAGGATCTGAAGAAGAGAGGGAGTACCGACTCGCCCACCTAGATCTACTTCTCTGTCTGCTTCTTCCCAGGAATGTCCAAGGGAAAGAAGAAGAAAGGGAAGAAGAATAAGACCTTCGGTCCTCAACAGCAGGCGAAGATAGCTAAGCCCAAAAGGGCTGCTAAAGACAAATGCCACCACTGCGGCAAGGTCGGGCACTGGAAGAGGAACTGTCCAGATTACATTGCCCAGCTGAGGAGAGACAGAGCATCTACATCAGGTACTTTTATTTTTCCAGTTATTGATTTATCTTTGGCTTGTGAAGCCGTTACATCCAGCTGGATTTTAGATTCTGCTTGCCCATTCACATTTGCAATTCGTTGCAGGTGCTGAAGGAAAGTAGGAGGCTGAAGCCAGGAGAGATGCAGTTGCGGTTCGGGAGTGGAGACTCTTTGGATGCAGTTGCAATGGGAGTATGCGAGATCTCATTGCCGAATGGGACACTTTTGTTATATGACTGTCATTTTGTACCAGGATGTGTCGCTAATATTATATCACTTTTTGTATTAGATACAGAAGGCTATTGTATTAATATTAAGAATAGTTCTTGTATTATATGATAAAAATAATATTCAGATCCTTAGTTGTCCAAACCAGCATGGTCATTACACATTGCAAACTTCAAAAGATATATTAAATACTGGAGTTAATAAACGTAGTTTACCTGTAATTAATAATACTGAACTTTGGCATATGAGACTTGGTCACATTGGCGTTAAACGCCTTACCCAATTGGTTAGGAATGGTTTGATATCAGATCTTACCATTGAGTCCTATCCAACTTGTGAATCATGTATTCAGGGTAAGATGACCAAAGCCTCATTTTCTGGTGTTGGACACCGCGCCACAAACTTACTGGAACTCGTACATTCTGATGTATGTGGTCCACTAAGTCAAACTGCTCACAGTGGTTATTCGTACTTCGTTACCTTTACCGATGATTTGTCACGGTACGGTTATGTGTATTTGATGCGACATAAATCGGAAACCTTTGAAAAGTTCAAAGAGTTCCGAAATGAAGTAGAAAAACAAACTGGTAAATATATTAAATGCCTTTGATCAGATCGAGGCGGCGAATATATGAGTGGTGAGTTCATGGATTATATGAAGGAGAATGGGATTCTCGCTCAAATATACTCCTCCAGGTACACCACAGCACAATGGTGTATCTGAGAGGAGAAATCGGACTTTATTGGATATGGTCTGATCGATGTTGAGTTTCACAGATTTGCCCTATTACTTATGGGGCTACTGTCTCTTAACAGCCGCACATCTTTTGAATAAGATTCCTTCAAAGGCTGTTCCTACGACACCGTATCAGATATGGTTCGGTAGGAGACCGAATCTTAATTATATTAAGGTTTGGGGTTGTCCTGCCTATGTCAGGGTAACTCAGCAAAGTAAGCTTTCGCCTCGAGGGCAAAAGTTTAGGTTTGTTGGATATCCCTCGAACACGAGGGGATATCTGTTCTATGATACCGAGCATCGAAATGTGTTCGTAGCTCGCTTCGCAAAATTTCTAGAAGTAGAATTTTTGTCAGAAGGTGGTGATCATGGACAGGTTGAGCTTGATGAAGTCCAACCTGAAAACAACGAACCAACGGAGGAACCTGAAGTTCAAGTAGATGAAGAACCTTCAACACACACACTCCGTAGGTCGGAAAGGGTATCTAGACCTCCTGAACGCTTGTATTTGATACAAGAAAAGAGTCTGGATGTTCTCTTAGTTGAAGAGACAGATCCTTTCACCTATAGAGAATCGATGTTGGACATCGACTCCGTGAAATGGCAAAGTGCCATGAAATCCGAGATAGACTCAATGCATGAAAATCAAGTTTGGGACTTGATTCTGCTTCCCGAATGAATTGTTCCTATCGGTTGTAAATGGGTTTACAAGAGGAAGCACGGGCCTGACGGTAAGGTTGAAACTTATAAGGCCCGACTGGTAGCAAAAGGTTACACGCAGCAACCTGGCGTCGACTACGATGAAAGTTTTTCGCTGGTAGCAATGCTTAAGTCTATCCGGATTTTGATTTCTATAGCTGCGTATCATGACTACGAGATTTGGCAAATGGATGTCAAAACGGCTTTTCTAAATGGATTTCTTGATGAAGAAATCTATATGGAACAGCCGGAAGGTTTCACATCCAGCGAAACCTCGGGTATGGTATGTAAGCTTAAGAAGTCCATTTATGGACTTAAACAAGCTTCACGAAGTTGGAATCTTCGTTTTGACGAGATTATCAGATCGTCTGGTTTTCTTAAGAATTCGGAAGAATCCTGTGTGTATCAGAAGGCCAGTGGGAGCATGGTCGTATTTTTAGTCCTGTATGTTGATGACATCCTAATCATTGGGAATGATTTAGGTATGTTACAAAGCGTTAAAGCATATCTCTGTAAGAATTTCTCCATGAAGGACCTGGGAGAAGCTTCCTATGTTTTAGGGATAAAACTCTATCGAGATAGACAAAGGAGGCTGATTGGGTTATCCCAATCAACGTACGTAGATAAGATCTTGGAACGGTATAGCTTTGGTAACTGTAAGACAACAAACATACCGTTCAGACATGGGATTCATCTTTCCAAGAAGATGTGTCCACAACAGAAGATGAGAAGGTTAGAATGTCTAACCAACCTTATGCTTCGTGTTTGGGTAGCATAATGTATGCCATTTATGTACGAGGCCTGATATCAGTTTCGCTGTTAGCGTAACCAGTCGATATCAGTCCAATCCAGGTAATGACCATTGGATGGCCATTAAACATATCCTAAAGTATCTTAAAGGTACTAAGGATAAGTTGATTATTTATGGAGGAAACGAACTGCAGGTTAACGGGTATACAGACTCCGATTTTCAATCGGATCCCGATGATAGAAAGTCTACATCTGGATTTGTCTTTACCCTTAACGGAGGTGCAGTATGTTGGAAGAGTTCCAAACAGGGATCTACAGCTGATTCCACCACTGAGGCGGAATATATTGCAGCTTCTGAAGCTGCAAAAGAGGCTGTGTGGATAAAGAACTTTATCACAGAATTGGGAGTTTTCCCAAGTATCGAGAATGCGATTCCGTTATACTGATAATACTGGAGCCATTGCGCAAGCAAAGGAACCGAGGGCGCATCAGAAGTCGAAGCATGTGGAACGCAAGTACCACATCATTCGAGAGATCGTGTCGCGATGGGATATTGTCGTGTGCAAGGTACCGAGTGAAGACAACGTAGTAGACCCGCTGACGAAGGCCATACCTCCGAAGTTATTTGATAAACACGTGGAGTCGATGGGTATTAGATACAATCGATATTGGCACTAGAGCAAGTGGGAGATTTTGTAGGGGTTGGTGCTCAGAGCGCCAATTCCCGGTTGTATTTTTATTAAATACTTCTGTAAAACGTTATTATCAGTAATTAATATGCAGTTTCTATAATATAATCTAATCTTTTATATGGTAAAGACGTAATGACCCTAGAATGATTAGTCATGATACAGTTGCAAAAGCGTCGCAACGGACATTGAGTCGTATCATGACGTTGTCATTCTCAGACAGTTCCTGGTCAAGGTTTACACTACTTGGTCAGTATAGTAACCCGTTGAGACCGGTACATGTCGTATACTGGAATATATGATTCCAATGGTTTCTCAATGAACCATAAGTCTTGGAGACTAGTATAGACGTGTAGGTGTTTATAGTGGATAAACACTGAACGACTCACCGAAGATTCTTAATAGATGGTACACCAGCGTCAATAAGAATCTTCTTGGGTTGAGTAGCACTGTGATTCTTAGACTTGAGATGCCATTGTGGGCACATGAGACATCTTCTACACTTAGACGGCAGTCACGTCACCGATCTATTTAGATCAGACCTCCGCCTGTACGTTGGGTGTAGATAGATCCTCAGGGTGTCCTATGTGTATCAAGATAGGATCTGTCAGTTCTGTGTACCAGAGCATAGGTAGTCCATATGATTAGCAATCAGATAAAACCATGGGCCCGTGGTAAGTTTAGAAGCTAGTTCTAAACATTCTTTTTGAGATTGCTAATAGAATAGTCGACTGGATAGTCCCGATAGAGATTTGACGTTTACATCTATATCTCCGGGATTTATCCGGATACCTGTGACGGAGGAATTATACATTTGTGATGACCTCGACCTGTATGGTTCAGCGAGATTATCTGTGATCGTCATAATCTACCGGTGGATAGATTATGGACACGAAATTAGATTTTGTGACGGATATACCTGAACCTAGAGAGTCTCAATAATGAAACATACTCGTTGAGCACTAGAGCAACATAAATAAATAATATTGATTATTTATAAAGTCGTTTAATGGTTAAACGCAAGATACATGCTAAAGAGACTAGATAGTCATTTCCTTAATTATTGTGTATTTACATTTAATACTTGATTAATTTAAATACACATTAATTAATAGTCAAAATGAGTTATTTGACTTATTTCCTAAATGAATATATGTTTTTAATATTAATGTAAATATTATACATATATTTAATATATGTATTTGATTAATTAATTAATTATTTAATTGTTAAATGATTAAATTAATTAAAATATAAATACCTTATGTTAGGATAATTAAAGTAAATGACATTAGTTGCATTTGTTGACCAAAATAAATATCTAATAAAGTAGTTTATAAGATATTTGTGCAAGTTGACCAAATGAAACTTGAAATGAAATTGAAATTAATTTCCTTGTTTTTGTCTTAGCCAATTTCTGCCAAAGGCTAAATGAAACAAGTATAAATTGATTTTCATTTCATGATACACTTAACCTAATACACTTTATCAAAATAAACTCCATTGAAGAAAGAAAAAGAAAGCTTGAGAAAAGAAAGACAAAATCAAAGATAGCTTGAATTTAGTAAGTTTTTCCAACTTACTATTAGAGAGGAATATGTTCCTTAGGTTCAAGGCTTCAACATGTGATGTTCTTAGATTATTTCTTTCTTTATTTCTTTGTGTTTTTGTTGATGGAAGTTTGAATGAAGTGTTGAGCATGTATGGTGAAGGAAGTTTGTAACTAGTGTAGTTGTAAACATTCTTTTAAGGTTTATGAAACCATGTTGCTAATCTAGAGTTGTTGACCCACTCTTAATGACCTAGATTTGATCTTGAGTTGTTTCATTGTGTTGAGACTTGAATTGGATGGAAGAAATGATGATTGAAGTAATTGATTTAATGTATTGGTCTAATTTGTCCAATTTGAGGAAATTGAAAAATTAGGGTTTTTAACTAATTCCAAATTTGGGGGTTTTCATATATGTTGTGTATTTATGTGTGTATATGATTCATAAAGTTTCATGTTCATTGGATATCATTTGGATGTGTCTTGAAGCATGAAAGTGCAAAATGCACAATTTGGAGCCCAATGGTGCTCTCGGCTTTGGATGAGGAAATTGGGGATTTTGGTTGCTTTGGTGTTTTGATGTTTTGAACATCATAAGTTCATCTTGGAAATGATTTAGAATCATTCAAAATTGATTTGATCAACTTCGGACTAAAATGGACAAAATTACAAAGCAAGGGTATTTCGGTAAATTCACCTAAAAATGTTTTATTGAATTTATTTTCATAATTTGATTATTATTGGAATGTTAAATAAATATGTTTATTTAATTAATCCGAGAAAAAGTTTTGAAATCAGAAAATCGGATTTTCACCGCTTCCGCTGCGTTACCGGATTCACCCCCTAAATAACCCCTTCAAAATGGTATCAGAGCGAGTCTGATTCTAGGCCACCAAATATGATTAGCCTTCATTGAATCAATGTTTAATCATGTTTTCTTGACTTTATGCATGCTAATTAGGAACTAATTTGATTAGATTTAGGGTGTATGACACTTAGCGGAAAATCCCTAATAATAAGGTTTTAATGTAATTGTGTATTTGATGCATGTTATATGGTCCGTCTTGTCAATACGGTTTATGAATATCTCTTTGTGACTACATCCGAGACCGTGCCTCTGCTGTGAGGGTGTAGCCGATAAAGATTTATTTATACCGGATGTATATATGATACTAGATAAATTCAAGTAAAAGCGGAATTCTGAACGTGCCCTAGCTGTCAGGATTACGTAAGTAACTTGAGTTTATCATTGACGAGTATTACCTTGGTACGTCTCCTTGTGGGCCTGCCTTCGCAGCGACAACGAGAAACGGCCAGGACCGGATACTTAGGAGTCACTTTTGAGTGATTGACAAATGAGTTGTCTACCTGATGAATATACGTAGGCGAGACCGTGCCTCTGCTGTGAGCTGAAATATATTCACGGGATCCACCTTTCACTATTTATATTTAATTTAATTATTAAATATTTGTATTCTGTTTTGGGATTACAGTATTGCATGATTTAGTGGGAGGGGCATATTAGATTGAAAATCCATGATCTAGTTATGCTTTTGATATTATATGAAACTGCTTTATTTCTGCTAACCATTTTTCGTGATCTATATGATAGATTTGCGATGGCGGGTCAATCCACAAACCAGTTTGCGCGTATGTTAGATGCGAACAAACTGAAAGGCGCTGAGAACTTTACAGACTGGGAATTGGATTTGAGGATTGTCCTCGATTCCGAAAAGTTGGGTTATGTTCTTGAGGGTCCTTTACCCCTTGCAGTGGGTGAGGATGCTTCGGAGGAGGAACGCCAAGTTTTTGAAGCTTGGAAGAATGATGATTTAAGGGTTAAATCATACATCCTTAGTTCGCTCTCTCCGAAACTCAAGCAAACAATACTATGGAACATCAGATTCCTATAGTATGATAACGCGATTAAGACAATCGTTCGAGAACCAGGAACAGGTTATTGTTCACAAGGTCGCCATGGAACTGTTCCATGCGCGTCTGGATGAGGGGCAAAGTGTTAGCCCACATGTTCTTCAAATGATCGATTTGATCGATCAATTGAGGCAACATAATCTCATCCTGAATGACATTCTCGGTAGGAGTGTCATTCTTGGTTCTCTGCCAGCTTCATTCCGCCAGTTTGTGATGTACTTCAACATGCACGGGACAGTCTGCACCTACCAGGAGCTACATAGGATGTTGCTCACGGCAGAAGAGGATCTGAAGAAGGGAGTACCGACTCGCCCACCTAGATCTACTTCTCTGTCTGCTTCTTCCCAAGGAATGTCCAAGGGAAAGAAGAAGAAAGGGAAGAAGAATAAGACCTTCGGTCCTCAACAGCAGGCGAAGATAGCTAAGCCCAAAAGGGCTGCTGAAGACAAATGCCACCACTGCGGCAAGGTCGGGCACTGGAAGAGGAACTGTCCAGATTACATTGCCCAGCTGAGGAGAGACAGAGCATCTACATCAGGTACTTTTATTTTTCCATTTATTGATTTATCTTTGGCTTGTGAAGCCGTTACATCCAGCTGGATTTTAGATTCTGCTTGTCCCATTCACATTTGCAATTCGTTGCAGGTGCTGAAGGAAAGTAGGAGGCTGAAGCCAGGAGAGATGCAGTTGCGGTTCGGGAGTGGAGACTCTTTGGATGCAGTTGCAATGGAGAGTATGCGAGATCTCATTGCCGAATGAGACACTTTTGTTATATGACTGTCATTTTGTACCAGGATGTGTCGCTAATATTATATCACTTTTTGTATTAGATACAGAAGGCTATTGTATTAATATTAAGAATAGTTCTTTGTATTTATATGATAAAAATAATATTCAGATCCTTAGTTGTCCAAACCAGCATGGTCATTACACATTGCAAACTTCAAAAGATATATTAAATACTGGAGTTAATAAACGTAGTTTACCTGTAATTAATAATACTGAACTTTGGCATATGAGACTTGGTCACATTGGCGTTAAACGCCTTACCCAATTGGTTAGGAATGGGTTTGATATCAGATCTTACCATTGAGTCCTATCCAACTTGTGAATCCTGTATTCAGGGTAAGATGACCAAAGCCCCATTCTGGTGTTGGACACCGCGCCACAAACTTACTGGAACTCGTACATTCTGATGTATGTGGTCCACTAAGTCAAACTGCTCACAGTGGTTATTCGTACTTCGTTACCTTTACCGATGATTTGTCACGGTACGGTTATGTGTATTTGATGCGACATAAATCGGAAACCTTTGAAAAGTTCAAAGAGTTCCGAAATGAAGTATTATCGAGACAGGACATCGATAATGCGGAATAGGCTAGTATTGCACTTGTGTGCGTTGTGAGGGCACAACGGCATAGTTCTCTTATATATAAGTATTGGATACTTATGCAAGTGCGATAGGAGGTCGTGTTTCACCGATGGTACAGGAGGCTATTGTATTAATATTAAGAATAGTTCTTGTATTTATATGATAAAAATAATATTCAGATCCTTAGTTGTCCAAACCAGCATGGTCATTACACATTGCAAACTTCAAAAGATATATTAAATACTGGAGTTAATAAACGTAGTTTACCTGTAATTAATAATACTGAACTTTGGCATATGAGACTTGGTCACATTGGCGTTAAACGCCTTACCCAATTGGTTAGGAATGGTTTGATATCAGATCTTACCATTGAGTCCTATCCAACTTGTGAATCATGTATTCAGGGTAAGATGACCAAAGCCTCATTTTCTGGTGTTGGACACCGCGCCACAAACTTACTGGAACTCGTACATTCTGATGTATGTGGTCCACTAAGTCAAACTGCTCACAGTGGTTATTCGTACTTCGTTACCTTTACCGATGATTTGTCACGGTACGGTTATGTGTATTTGATGCGACATAAATCGGAAACCTTTGAAAAGTTCAAAGAGTTCCGAAATGAAGTAGAAAAACAAACTGGTAAATATATTAAATGCCTTTGATCAGATCGAGGCGGCGAATATATGAGTGGTGAGTTCATGGATTATATGAAGGAGAATGGGATTCTCGCTCATATACTCCTCCAGGTACACCACAGCACAATGGTGTATCTGAGAGGAGAAATCGGACTTTATTGGATATGGTCTGATCGATGTTGAGTTCGCTCTGGATAGACCCATCGGAATCCCATTGGTATTATGACTATGTGTCTATGGGAGGCCGAAATCAAGGTAGGTGTGTATATTCTTCACCTGAGACTTGCATGGCTAATACTTACGATAATAGATAGACTTTGGTCTTGGTGGTACAGGGCTTTAACCGGTTCTGCGTACACCACTTCTGGGTTTATCAGAGAGTCGTAGTGTATTGGGTGTGATGTCAAGACGGAAGTATCACTTCAGTCATATTGGAGATGATGTCACGCAGGATATGGTATTAGTGCTCTTAAGTGTTGCGCAACCAATCAGGATATTGTGACCAGGTCATGAATATCTGATTATAGAGACTAGTTACCAGACATCCGACATGTGCTTCGGACGGGGCAGACACTTATCCAGCCCCAGCCCTAGCACGTGACTATCCGATACTGGGCCGATATACACAAAACTACGGTATACTACGCTTGATACAGATCTGTATATTCCTGTAGAATATTTCTGGAGAATTGGGTAGGCATGGCGCTTTGCTAGAAGCCAACCTTGTCTTGTAAATCGGTATAAACGTAGTACGAGGTACTTACGTGTTCGGATAATCCAACGACCGTATATACTGCCAACATATCCGGAGATCTCATGGGTCGCTTCCTGAAGATTCACCGATGATGTATAACTCGCACTTAATTAATCTAGGATTAATTAGAAGAGAGAGAAAATTAATCTGGGATTAATTGCGGAGATATTTTATCTGGGATAAAATATTAATTAAAGAGAGAGAACGATTAATTTGGAATTAATCGATAAAATAATATATTTGATATATTACTAGAAGTTGGATTTCGACGCGGAATTAAAATTAGATTTTAATTCGGGCGAACGAATTAATTTAGAATTAATTCGTTAGCGATGTGAATAGTGATTTCGCTAGGCGTAATCATTTAATTACGACGCGACGGAAAATTCGTTAATTTGGAATTAGCGAACCCGAGCCCGGGATTATTTGCGAGCGCATTCACATTTCGAATTCGAGTGCGGCACGCAAGTCAAATCGTGCGTCAAATCGCTAGTCACATCAAGCGTCAAATCAAATGTCACTTTGAGTGATATGACATGTTGTCACTTGATTTGAGTGATTGATGTAGAAGTTGAAAAGCAACATTGCTTTTTACTTTTTGACTTTTGAATTAAAGTAATATATATGTTTTATTTAATTTACTTGGTAAATATAATAAACATATATATTAAAGCTTTATCTTCTCTCTCCACATGCAAGACATACGGTCTTCTTCTTTTCCCTCTCTTTTCTTCTCCCTCTCATTCACGGCTTCACTGCCGATTTCTTCTCCAAAAATTTCTGGTTTGACCGAAATTTTGAGAAGCAAATGAAGAAGAGTAGTGCTAGCACACACATGGGTTATATTATGGTGATAGGGAAACGAATTGTGAGCTTGGAAAGCTTGAAGCTTTGAGCTTCCATGGAGTCTTTCATGGCCGATTATTGGAGCCTCAAAACAGCCCCCAACCGAGCAGTCCACTGCATGAGGAAGCTATTGCCGAGCTTGGAGGGAGGCAAAAACGCAACTTGTTCTTCATTTCATCAAAACCCGTTTAATGTGAGTTTATTCTGCACCTCCTTTGATGTGTATTCACTCGTTTTTATGCATGATTTATGATCTTGGGACTTGATTGAAACTCAACAGTTTTGTCACGCCGGACGAAGTATGTTTGATTGAATGTGAGATATGTTTAATCGAGCATACGAGGTCCTATATTATTGTTGTCTTTATTTTATTTGCATTATAATATAATACGCAAGGGCTAACTATGGTGGATTAAAGGTCCTATATTCGAGGAAAATGCCCAAAGGCTACCTTTACCACGATGTTTTACCGCGCCTCTTATTATGCCATTTACCCTTTGCATATCATTGCTTTATTTACGTATGCATTTCATTCTTGTGCGCATGGGCTAATTAGGGTGGATTAAAGGTCCTCTATTCGAGGGAAATGCCTAAAGGCTACCTTTTCCACGATGTTTTACCGCGCCGGACGAGGTGCACCCGATTGAATGTAAAATATGTTCCATCGGGCACACGAGGTCTTACATTGTGTATTTGTTTATCCATATATGTGTTTGTGTCATTTCAGATGCCATTTTGGCAATCTCGTTCGAACGCGTTTCCAAACGCTACATGAACATATACATTCTGTCTTATTCCGTTCGAACGCGTTTACGAATGCTACATGAATATATGCATTTTATCTTATTTTCGTTTGAACATGCCTCAGAACGCTACTCGAACGCTTGAATTCTGTTTACCGTTCGAACGCGTTTACGAACGCTACTCGAATGCACATATATTTTATTGTATCACGCATCAGGTCCCATCCCGTTCGAACGTGTTATCAAACGCTATACGAATGTGGACATTCTGTTTATCGTTCGAACGTGTTATCAAACGCTACTCGAACACTTGCATTCTGTTTACCGTTCAAATGCATTTTCGAATGCTACACAAACTTGCACACACTGGACAGATTCCTTCATCATGTTTCATGCATGTTTGTTTCCTTAGTCATTCCCTTCCACATCATATGCTTAGTTAGATCTCTTCAATATTTATGCCTTTACTGTTATTGTTTGTTTATATTTTCTGTATTTATTCGATATGCTCATGAGATTGTGTGATCGCTTTTATCATCAATGCTTTTATAGTTGTTATTAGTTACATTATTGCACTTCATTGCTTAATACGTTCATGAATTATGTATCTTACCTTCATTTCTTTCATCTACGATTATGGGTGTGCAAACTTGCATGTTGCTTAAATTATCTGGTCCGTGTTGCATGAGATTTGGTTGTACTATTGCATAAATCATTTCATTACAAGTGGCATAAGTAAGGGACCATTCCGAACCCAACAGTTTGCGGTCTTCCCTTGCGAGGGGTGAGTGCGGCCTTAAATCATTTTCCCGGTTCACACCGGGTGTCGACTCCATTTTTAGTTCTCCGTTTTAGTTCCCCCGTGGGCTATTCCGTACTCCAACTAGGCCACGAGCCCGGGACAGCGGTGTGTCCTATGGTCTTGTGACTCCACTAGGGATAGAGAATTGCCCCGAAATAATGTCTTGTGGTGATTGTGATTGTGTTTTAAGTAACTGTGTCTATGGTGGGTTGAAGGGGTTTAATCAAAGGCATTATTAGAGCTAAGTAATGGTTTGGTGTCTTTCTTCATTCACTACCTTTCTATAAGGAAGAGCTGAAGGCACCTAAATAATCATTACTTGTATCTTACTGTGATGGACTAATTTGGAGGACTCGTTGTTTATTCCTATCACCAAGCGATAAGAGCCTAAGAGGCTTGGGTATTTAAGAGAGTTCACTCCACCCTTCCTCTTGGGAATCTACAACGAGAAATTCATTTGACAGTCAGTCACGTATCATAACTCGTTGGCACGTACCATAAGGTATAAAAAAGGGTGCGCTCACTTACTCGCTTGAACCCTTGAGTTGGGAGACCTAGTTGTGGGCACTCCTTCACCAACGAAAGCCTTTGTCTACACTCCCACAAACCCACACGTAGACCATAGTTGTATGACCAATAGAAACTACTTCCTTTTGCTTGTGTTTAGGACCATCATCATTTGGATTCAGTTGGACTTCTTGTCGAAAATGTGAACTTGTTGGGCCATTTAAACCGGGATGAGTTCGTATCTTATGACAATTAGGCTAAAAGTTTCTAAAATGTCTATGGGCCACCCCGTTGAAATTGTTTCTTTATGCTTATGCTTAGGACCATCATCATTTGGATTCAGTTGGACATCTTGTCAGAAACGCGAACTTGTTGGGCCATTTAAACTGGGATGATTTCGTATTTTATGACAATTGGGCTAAAAGTTTCTAAAATACCGATGGGCCATCCTGTGTTTGGACCCCTTATCATTTGAAGTTGTTTATCCATGTTATCGCAAAGTTGTAAACCGGTTGGGCCTTTTCAACTGGGACAAGTTTGCACCTTGCAATAATGTGATTGAAGTTTTAAAATGACAAGAGGCAGACTTATATATTCCATGCATTGCACGCATACATACTGACTGAGAATTTTAAAAGACACCATAGATTCTCGTTGGGTTAGGAAAGAGGGAAGACTTATCAAAAGGCCGATAGCAAACATGAGTGAATCAGAGAACGAGGTATCCCGTATGGATCAGTTAGACACCAATCTCACCAAGGTTACTGAACAGTTGCAAGCCTTGACTACTGCTATGGCTAATATGGTCGTGCCCCGTGCTGGGGGAAACTCTGAGGAGGATATGAGGCGTGAGGAGCCTCCGAATAGGTTGGGGAATGACACCCCCGCTTTTGATGATGACATGGCTGAATATGCGGCAGAAAGAATGACTAGGACTCAGGCAGAATTACAGAAGCTCCGGGATCAGTTCAAGATGAAGGGTAAGCATGAAGACTTGCTAGATTATGAGGCAATGACTTTTGAAGAACAGCTGCCGGCTCAGTTCAAGATGCCTGATATGGCCATGTTCAATGGGAATGGGGATCCGTGGGTCCATCTACGACAATATGTCTCGATAATGAGTTCAGTAGGCCTGTCACAATGCCAAGTTCAGAAGATCTTTGGGATATCGCTTGAGGGGGCACCCGTAGTGTGGTACCATAGCCTTGAAAGAAAGGTTAAGGAAGATTTGAGGGAATTGGCGGAAGCCTTCTTGAAACAGTATGCTGCAGATCTGAAGATCGACTTGTCACTCCAGGACTTAGAAAATACCAAGCAGAAGTCAGAAGAAAGCTTCAAGGAATATGTGGATCGTTGGATGAGCCAGCTTCTGAAAATGCAGACTCGGCCGTCGGAGAAAAACCAGATCAAAATGATCATCAAGGGTACCAAGCCCTCTATTTATGGTAAGCTGAGGAGGATGACTTCGATGATTGGTGATTTTCGATAGTTGAAAGAGACTGTTATGGATATTGAGGAGGAAGAAGTTGAGAACAGAAAGTTTTATGGCCAGAATAGAAGGACTTTTGGGGGACATTCTGAGACCAAGCCCGCTACTGTCGAGGTTGCTGCCATCAGGAACCGGCATTTCTCTAACCTGGGGAAGCCTTTATCTAAGGTGCTTGTGAAGCTGAAGGCGCAAGGACTCCTAGAACCCTTATAGCCTAAACCACTTCCAGATCATATACCACCCAACCTTGACCTAAGCCTGTATTGCCACTTCCATCATAGGAGAGGCCACGAAACTGACAACTGCACTCACCTTAGGCATGAAATCCAAAACCTCATTGATGCCCATAAAATACCCAATCCTGAGAAAAAACAACCCAACACACATCGGAACCCCTTACCGAACTATCACTCTGTCCCACCGCCTACCTACATGATCAACTCCGGCCTGCCTGAAAGCTTTGTCCTCAAAACTCTCAACCACCCAGTTTCTTCCATGGGGATAGAGAACGACAGCAGTGGAGAACCATAGGCCGATGAAGAAGGAAATGATGCGAATGATGAAGTTGTTCCTCATAGTTTATTTGATCTTGCATTTTTAATAAAGACATTAATTTTATCTACTATTTCGAACCTTTTCTTGATGATAATAAAGACGTTCATTTCGCTTACTTGTCTGAGTCTCTTCCTTTCAACTTGCAACATGAGTATATTTGGCAAAAACATTCAACCCTGGTAATATGATACTCAGCGATGTTTAGAACACGGGGAATCCTCAGAAGAAACAAGTCGAAAAATCGGATAGCCATTCAGAAATTGGGAAATGGGGCAGTGAGACTGTTAGATTTAGAAGGGAATGAGTTCACCGAGCCGATCAACGTAGACATATTGAAGCAGTACTTTGCCTGAAGAAGAGAAAACCGAGCAGTCACCGAGGGAAATGGCAGAAGACCTAACCCAACGGAATAGGAAACTAATTCATGCATGCATGCATACACCTAACGCACTTGCATTCTTTTGTTTTATTGTGTTTTGTTTTGTTTGTATTCACATGTTTCAACGAAGAAAAAAAGAAAGTGTCAAATGCAAGCCAACCAGAAGCAGCAACAGTACAGTGTCATCAGTTTTCATGAATGAATCACAGGGGGCAAGGCCCACACCAGTATCAGTTTTGGGGCGAGGCCCACATCAGTATCAGTCTTGGGCGAGGCCCACATCAGTATCAGTCTGGGGGCGAGGCCCACATCAGTATCAGTCTGGGGTGAGGCCCACATCAGTATCAGTCTGGGGCGAGGCCCACATCAGTATCAGTCTGGGGAAAGGCCCACATCAGTATCAGTCTGGGGCGAGGCCCACATCAGTATCAGTCTCGGGTGAGACCCGCATCAGTATCATTTTGGGGGCGGGGCTCGCATCCGTATCAGTCTGGGGTGAGGCCCACATCGCTATCAGTTTGGGGCGAGGCCCACATCAGTATCAGTATGGGGCGAGGCCCACATCAGTATCATTCTGGGGGCGAGGCCCGCATCCGTATCAGTCTGGGGTGAGGCCCACATCGGTATCAGTCTAGGGCGAGGCCCATATCAATATCAGTATAGGGAAAGGCCCACATCAGTATCAATCTGGGGGCGAGGCCCACATCAGTATCAGTCTGGGGCGAGGCCCACATCAGTATCAGTTTGGGGGCGAGACCCCACATCAGTATCAGTCTGGGGCGAGGCCCACATCAGTATCAGTCTGGGGGCGAGGCCCGCATCAGTATCAGTCTGGAGCAAGGCCCACATCGGTATCAGTCTGGGGCGAGGCCCACATCAGTATCAGTTTGGGGGCGAGGCCCACATCCGTATTAGTTTGGGGGCTAGGCCCACATCAGTATCAGTTTTCGGATGAGTCCCAAGGTTGAGGCCTACATCCACATCAGTATCAGTTTGGGAGCGAGACCCACATCAGTATCAGTTTTGGGATGAGTCCAAGGGTTGAGGCCCACATCAGCATCGGTATCAGGTTTGGGGATTAGTCCCATGGTCGAGGCCTAGATCATCAGCAGTTTTGGAATGTCACATCACATGATCTACTTTGGCCGAGTGCAAGCAATGAATAGCAAAAAGCTAAATCGAGTCTGGGGGTGACCAGTCAACCACCCCGCGAATAAGGGATTTATCGAGAACTTGAGCAATGAGACTAAAGGAAACTGAGCAATCACCAAGAGAGAATCGACAGAAAGGAACTATGAGCAGGCCCAGGGGGCGACCAAAGACTTTTACTGGAAAAGGGCACTCTGAATATGGAGCACGGTTCGGAAATGGACCACTATCACATCAGACGCCGAAAATTACACTCTGAAATGGAGCACGGTTCCGAAATGGACCATTATCACATCAGACGCCGAAAATGGCACTTCGAAAATGGAGCACGGTTCGGAAATGGACCAAGGAAGGCCTAACCCATCTGAATAGGAGACATGTCTATGCATACATGCATACATATCACATACATGCAATTTTTGTTTTGTATTCGCAGGTTTGAAGCGGCAAAGACCATCTCATCAAGTAACGGTTCGAAAATGAGCCACATGCACACACAACAGATGCCGAAAATGGCGCTCCAAAATGGAGCACACACAACAGATGTCGAAAATGGTGCTCCAAAATGGAGCACACACAACAGATACCGAAAATGGCGCTTCAAAATGGAGCACACACAACATATGCCGAAAATGGTGCTCCAAAATGGAGCACACACAACAGATGCCGAAAATGGCGCTCCAAAATAGAGCACACATAACAGATGCCAAAAATGGCACTCCAAAATGGAGAACACACGACAGATGCTGAAAATTGCACTCCAAAAATGGAGCACAATTCGAAAATGGACCACCAAATCAACTCAACTCAAAGCAACAGGCAAGTCAACTGGCAGCTGGCGAGCCAGATAAGTAAAAATGCATTACGTAACTATTATAGGATTGTCATTGTCACAAACTGTACAAGTCCCATCAAAGTGGGGGCGACTGTAGGCACTACTTTTTTGCATGTAAGTCCCGATGATGAGTCCCACATGGAGACACTACCTCTTTAAATTGTGGAAGTCGCGGGAAACGGACGTCGAAAAGGAAGAGTCAGGAATTAACGTCTTATTGGATTTAATTCACTTGTTTAGCTTCGGGTTTGCTTGTTGGACCTCTATTTTAAAACACATCCCTAGCCCAAAACCAAAGCCACACGCCCACCTAGCCCAAGCTCATTAAATCACATCCAAAAATAATTAAAATATTTAAAACACATGTCACAAATTAAATTAAATTAAATCCAATTAAATTAAATTAAATTAAATCAAACTAAATTAAATCAAATTAAATCAAAACAAATCTCATTCCAAAATTAAATAATTCACCTTCCTAATTACCAAAGATCTAAATTCAATTAAATAATTCACTCACCAAATTTAAAGATATTCCCTACCAATTACATAATTTATTTCCCTTTTAAAATTAATTAAAATACACACATGTCTAATTGATTTGTTTCCTTTTCAAAACCCATGCATAACCCTAATACATCACTATAAAAATAACACAAAACCCTAAACTCCTTTGGCTTCTCTCATTCAACATTCACGGCAACTTTACAATGAAAAATAAACCCTAAGCTTCACGCCACTGCATCTCTCTCGACCCCACTGGCTCATTCTGACCAAAAACCACAAAGAAACCCTAGCCTACTTCACGCATCCAATAACCCTAAGCAGCCCCAATTCACGCACACCATGATAACACCATCATAATCTTCACGTTGAAGCCTCCACGCATAACCTACACACATAATAGTTCATCAAAGCTGCTCACGCCACGTACAAACTCAAAATAGCCCCACGCCAGCCATTGACCAGCAGCAACGCTCACGCTCACCTGCACCCTAAGCCCTTCACCGAACCAAATAAGAAGCCAACACACTGCCTCACCGCCACGTAGCAATCACAAAGCAACCCCTCATAATACAACAAACAAACTACTACCAACAATACCAAACGCATGAACAACAGCCCCCTCACCAAAATAAGCCTTATAACCGAACAATAACCAAGCTGAAAACTGTCCAAAAAAGCCCCCATGCAGTCCCCAAAACAGTCCCAAAAATACCCAAAAAATGTGACCCAATACACCCCAAAACAGTCCCAAAAATCGACCCCAGAACAAAGCAAAATAGTACGAAAACAGCAGCGAAACAGAGTGAAAACAGCGAAACAGCGAAGGAAAATATTGAACCAGTGAACCAGAGGAGTTGCGGAGTATCAACCTTTCCGACAACCGCATACCGCACTTTCGAGAGACGATTTAAGAGGTTAGACTTGAGGGCACATTCTTTATTTATTGTCCTTTATTTTCATTTATTTTAGTACTTTATTTCATATGAGTATTGTGAGTTGGTGCATGATGTGATTTCCGGATGAACGGAATATGTGTTCTCTCTTGTGGTATATCGGATGGAAACCCGGACGTATATTCCGTAGCCGAATCCAAATGGACGGTATTGCAGTTTGCACTCGGGATACAATGCCACATACCACTTGAGAGATTCACATGTTTCGTTTCATCCAACCTTACGTTTTAAGCATGATTTAGTCGTTAGTATGTTATTTTTAAGCATGTTTTTGTCGTTAGTGTGTTATTACTTTCTGCATGTTACTTATTTATGCATGATGATATAGTGCGCATGGGCTAACTATGGTGGATTAAAGGTCCTCTATTCGAGGGAAATGCCTAAAGGCTACCTTTTCCACAATGTTTTGCCGCGCCTTTTATTATGTCATTTACCATTTGCATATCATTACTTTATTTACGCATGCATTACATTCTTGTGTGCATGGGCTAACTAGGGTGGATTAAAGGTCCTCTATTCGAGGGAAATGCCTAAAGGCTACCTTTTCCACGATGTTTTGCCGCGCCGGATGAAGTATGTTTGATTGAATGTGAGATATGTTTAATCGAGCATACGAGGTCCTATATTATTGTTGTCTTTATTTTATATGCATTATAATATAATTCGCATGGGCTAACTATGGTGGATTAAAAGTCCTCTATTCGAGGAAAAAACCCAAAGGCTACCTTTACCATGATGTTTTGATGTGCCTCTTATTATGTCATTTACCCTTTGCATATCATTGCTTTATTTACGCATGCATTGCATTCTTGTGCGCATGGGCTAACTAGGGTGGATTAATGGTCCTCTATTCGAGGGAAAGGCCTAAAGGCTACCTTTTCCATGATATTTTGTCGCACCGGACGAGGTGCACCCGATTGAATGTGAAATGTGTTCCATCGGGCACACGAGGTCCTAAATTTTTTATTTGTTTATCCATATATGGGTTTGTGTCATTTCAGATGCCATTTTGGAAATCTCGTTCGAACGCGTTTCCAAACGCTACACGAACGTATGTATTCTGTCTTATTCCATTCGAACGTGTTTCCAAACGCTACACGAACATATGCATTCTGTCTTATTCCATTCGAACGCATTTACGAACGCTACACGAACGTATGAATTCTATCTTATTTCCATTCGATCACGCCTCAAAACGCTACTCGAACGCTTGCATTCTATTTACCGTTCGAGTTATGAACGCTACTCGAATGCGCATGCGTTTTAATGTATCATACATCAGGTCCTATCCTATTCAAACGTGTTATCAAACGCTATATGAACGCGGATATTCTGTTTATCATTCAAACGCGTTATCAAACGCTACTCGAACGCTTGCATTCTATTTATCGTTCGAACGCGTTTACGAACGCTACACGAATGCGCACATACTGACAAATTCCGTCATTATGTTTCATGAATGTTTTTTCCCTTAGTCACTCCCTTCCCCATCATATGCTTAGTTAGTTCTCTTCAATATTTATGCCTTTACCGTTATTTTTTGTTTATATTTTCTGCATTTATTCGATATGCTCATTAGATTGTGTGCTAGCTTTTATCATCAATACCTTTATAGTTGTTATTAGTTATATTATTGCACTTCATTACTTAATACGTTCATGAATTATGTATCTTGCCTTCATTTCTTTCATCTACGATTATGGGTGTGCAAACTTGCATGTTGCTTAAATTATCTGGTACGTGTTGCATGAGATTTGGTTGTACTATTGCATAAATCATTTCATTACAAGTGGCATAAGTAAGAGACCATTCCAAATCCAACGGTTTGAGGTCTTCCCTTGGGAGGGGTGAGTGCGGCCTTCAATCATTTTCCCGGTTCACACCGAGTGGCGACTCCATTTTTAGTTCTCTGGTTTAGTTCCCCCGTGGGCTATTCCGTACTCCCAATCGGGCCGCGAGCCCGGGACAGTGTTTCCGATTTATGTGTCCTACAACATCGACGGGATAATACCTAAAGAGATTTGACGTTTACATCTATATCTCTGGGATTATTCGGATACCTATGACGGAAGGATTATGCAATGACCTCGACCTGTATGATTCAACTAGTTTATCTGTGGTCGTCATAATTTACGGGTGGGTAAATTATGGACACGAAATTGGATTTTGTGACGGATATACCTGAATATAGAGAGTCTCACTAATGAAACATACTCGTAGAGCACTAGGGCGACTTTTGTAAATACTGGTGATTATTTATAAATCGTTTGAACGTTAAACAAAAAATACATGTGAACGGGCCGAACCGTCATTTCCTAATTAATGAGTATTTGTATTTAATATATGATATTATTAAATAAACATTAATAAATTGTCAAATAAAGGTATTTGACATATATCATTTATATATTTATTTGAGATATTTAAAGTAAATATAATACATATATTTGAGATATTTGTATTTAATTAATTATTTAATTATTTAATTGTTAAATGATTAATATAATTAAAATATAAATATCTCACCAAACGATAAAGTTAAGAAATGATTATAAGTGTAAATTGTTGACTTTATACTTAAAGAAAATGTTGTCAAAATGGTTTTGACTTCTTTAGATATTTGATTAAATTATTTAAAATGAAAATATCTATTTCCTTTTTTATTTTGAATTTTTGGCCAACACCCTAATTAAATATAATTGTTATATCTTTAAGTTGATTTTGTTGACTTATGAATATCATTAAAGTTGTAATGATAAAAGGTTAACAAGTTGCATAAAAGTCATTAAATGAAACAAAGTAAAAATATCTAGATATTTTTATTTTCTTTTCTTCACAATTTCGGCTTAGGGCTAATTTTGGTGAAGTATATATTGTTTCATTTCATTTTAGGGTTTTAACAAGTTCATTAGATACCAAATAAACATAAAATAAGTTGAGAGAAAAGCTTGAAGGCTAAAGGAAGATGGCTTGGAAAATCATGATTTTGTAAGTTATTTTTCAAAGTCTTCAATATGAAAATTATTTCTAACGTGTTTAGCATCATTTTGTGTTGCTTTGGTGTTGTCTCTCTTCTTATAGTTTGTGTTTATTTTGGTTGTGAACTTTGATGAAAGATTGAAGCATGTAAGTAAGCTTGAAATGGTTTCAAAGCTTTACTTTTGATTTTTAGAAAATCAAGTTGTCATTCTAGAGTTGGTAAGCCACCTCTTGGTGACCTAGAATTTTTCTAGAGTTGTTTCAAAGTGGTGAGGCTAGATTGGTGAAGTATTGAATGGATTAAAGTGTTGGATTTTGTAAATTTGGTGAAATTGGACAATTTGATGTAATTGAAAAATTAGGGTTCTTAACCTATTCCAAATTTGGGGCTTTTCATATATGTGATGTATTATGGTATGAATATGATGCATGTAAAATTTTGGGTTGATTGGATTTGATCTCGGCATGTTTTGAACTAAAGGGACCAAATTGCAATTAATTGAAAATTTTGGGTGGCTCACGGCATTAGACTAAAAATTGGGGATTTTTGTGAAATCTAATTTTGATGCATTGGATGTGTTGAAAAATATTTTAGAAATGATTTAGAATCATCCAAAATTGTATTTGACAACTTTTGGACTAAAATGATCAATTTACAAAGTTTTGGGGCAATTCGGTAATTACCAAGAAATTTGATTTCTTGTGTAATTTTTTAGAATTTGATAATTGGATAATTAAATAAATAAGTTTATTTAATCGATCCGAGAAAAAGTTTTGAAATCGGAAAATTTTGATTTTCCGCGATTCTGCTGCGTTACCGATATTCCCCCTTAAAACCCTATTAGTATAATCCCTCCGTCACAGGTATCCGGATTATCCCAAAGATATAGATATAAACTTCAAATCTCTATAGGTATAATCTTGTCAACGTATTTATTAGCAATCTCTAAATAACATTCAGAACTCACTTCTGAAGTATACTATAGCCATAGATTTAACAGATTGCTAGTCACATTTGGACTACCTATGCTCTGTATACAGAACTGAATGATCCTATCTTGACACACACTGGATATCCTGAGGATCGGTCCACACCCAACGAACAGGCGGAGGTGTGATCTAAATAGATCGGTGACGTGACTGTCATCTAAGTTGGAGGATGTCTCATACATCCACAGTGGTATCTCAAGTCGAAGGACCACTATACTACTCAACCCGAGAAGATTCTTATTGACGTTGGTGTACCATCCATTAAGAATCTTCAGTGAGTCGTTCAGTGTTTATCCACTATAAACACCTACACGTCTATACGAGTCTCCCAAGACTCATGGTTCATTGGGATAAACCATCGGACCAAGTCTCGATATACGACATGTAATGGTCTCAACAGATTTAACTAACCGACCCGTGTTAGTAAATCTTGACCAGGAACTTTATTTGATAATACATTTCTAGTAGTGACACTTCCCAATGTCAATTACAAACTACTTTGTAACTGCGCACTACATTATATATTATCGGGTCTTTGTCTAGTATATACATATCACTAAATCAGATTTAGTTTCAATCTAATAGTAATTAGATCGAATACGTATATAAAGACAAGAGGTGCAACCAATAAGAAAGTAATATCATGGAAAAATAGGATGTTCATATTCATGAATCATATATAAATACGGTCCGGATTGGCGCTCTCAGCACCAACCCCAACAACAAATGGGCAACACATAAATATTTAACATCGCTAGATTAATTTCAACGCTAAAACCTTTCCCCGACCAGCCTTTAGCATCCATTTTCTACATCGCTTTATTTCGACGCTAAAACATTTAGAGTTGACTTTTTCCTCGTTTAGCGTCGAACTTTGGTGATGCTAAAAAATCGAATTCTTGTAGAGACTTTTGACTAAGAGTGGGCATAATTGGTTTCAATTTAGTTTCGGAGTTAACCGAAAATCGATCAGTTCAAGGACTTAAGAATTGAAGTAAACTAGACTTGGCAATGGGCGGGGCCAGACCGGACTTTGGCGAAGCCCTGACCCCGGTTCTTAAAATATATTAAAGCCAAAACCTTCAAAAACATGTCCGTTTATAAGAGGATTGGGCCGAACCATTAATATTTTTAAAAATAATTAATTAATTAGTCATATTTTTTTAAAAAAAAATGACATAACTTCACTGTAAAATGAATTTTCCAAAAGTTTACACCATGTAAAATACATTATAAGTTCTAATTACTAAAAAAAAAAAAAATTTACTAAGAAAATAACAAGTAATACTAATACAACTTAAACAAACTTAAAATATAACAATAAATCATAAAACACTACATTAGTATACTAATTTCTTAATATACTAATACTAAGAAAGTGACAAGTAATACTAATTTTTTAAATTGTATGTAATAAAGGGCCGGACTGAGGCTTTTATTCTAAAAGCCCTTATTCGGCTTTTTAACTAAAGAGCCTTATTATTTAAGACCCTAGCCCCCGCCCATGAGAAAAGGGCTGAGCTAAAGCCCTACGGGCCCTGGCCTACTTGCCAACCCTAACGTAAACGGAAAGGTTAAAATCGAACCAAATTGAATTTGGCTCGGTTCTGTTTGGTTCAGTTTTAATATTTTGATTTCGATTTTGATTCAGTTTGGTACACAACCGAATCGAATCTTGAGCAATAAAATTAACCCTAAATCGATCGGTTATTAATTCGGTTCATGATTTTACAAAATGTTCGGTTCACCAATCCGGTTCACGATTCAAATTGAATCGAACCGATCCGATCGGTTTAACTTAAACATAAACCGATCATAAATCAAAAAACGAAACAAACTGATATTATTGATCAATTCGATTCAATCAGTTCGGTTCAATTCCGGTTATTTTGCCTACTACTTTTGACATTATAAAAAGCACTTGTTTAGTAGCGTAAAAATTTGATATTTTGGCGAGAATTGAGGGGAGGGGGAAGCGGATGGGCAGGTTTATAAATACTAATTATGATTGGGCTGAAGTCGAGGCCCAATAACTATTTGTATTACCCGCCCCGAGATGCCAATCGGAAGCCAGTGTTGGAGACTCTGTATTTTGAGCTTGAGCTTATCTAGTTGAGACGAACAATGGTGGCTGCAGTCGCTCCTTTTTCTTCAATATCTGCATCCTTTCTCTCAAAATCAAATGCAATACTATTCATTGCGAAAAAAGTTAAATACTCGGCATCAGTTCTCCATAGCCCTGAAAATGAACATGAATGGCAATCTCTCGCTAATTTCACTGAAACGTCAAGAATTGAACTGAGAGCTCCTCTGAGTTTTCGACCCACTAAACGTCTTCTCAGCCCATGCAGATTATTTAAATCTTCTGATCTTCTTACAGAGAATGAAATAGGTAGTTCTCTCTCAGAGGCCATTTGTCAAACATCTTGCAATCATTTATTATTAGTATTTTAAATTTTCTTTTGGTATTTGTTTCAGTGACATTCTTTCAAGAAATTGGACTCAATGAAAAGGAATCCGGATCACTTTTGGAGAAGAACCCAACTCTCAGATTAAAATCTTTGGATAAAATACGTTCCCGGATTCTTTCTTTACAGTCTGTTGGAATTAAAGGAATTGCATTTCATCATTTGGTTTCAAAACATTCAAATGTATTGCTTGCTGAGGAAATTGATCCATTTATATGCTTTGTGCGTGATGATTTGGAAGGAAACATTGAGCCAATACAGCTCGAACGCCTTTTGTCTTCAACAGAAACAAAACTCTTGGTGGGTTTTGATCATAAAGTAAGGCTACTTCTTCAACATGGGGTTCCTCAAGAAAAAATTGTTCATATTCTCAACAATACTAATTTAACTAAAGCTTTTTGTCTCAAGTCGGTTGAAGATATTGAAAGAACTTTTGCTTTCTTGATCCCCTTTGGTGGTTCTGATTTAATTGTAAGGTGCCCAAAAATTCTCAATTATGATTTGGATACCCAGCTGATTCCAAAAGTTAGGGTTCTCAATCAGCTAAGTGGGGGCGATGTTGATGGCACAGCAGCTGTCTTTCGCAAATTCCCTGCGATCTTGAGCTATAGTGCTGAGCATACAGGGAAACACATTGAGTTATTGAGGTCCTTTGCTGGCCTGAGTGATCAGGAAATTTTCAGGATTTTTCTTGTGTTCCCGGCTGTTATTAGTGCTAGCAGGGAGAGGAAATTACGTCCTAGAATTGAGTTTCTCATTCAATGTGGTTTGGATTCCGAAGATATCTTCAAGTTCTTAATAAAAGCCCCACTGTTTCTAGCCCTTTCCTTTGATAACCTGGCACTCAAGCTTGGGTTTTTGGTGAAGATTGGTTATGAATGTAGAACGAGGGAATTGGCAGCAGCAATGGGATCTGTGACCAGAACAAGCTGTGAAAACTTGCAAAAGGTGATTGAATTGTTCACGACTTACGGGCTATCTTTTGCAGATATTTTTTCCATGAGCAAGAAGCATCCTCAGATACTACAGTACAATCATAAGTCTTTAGACGAGAAGATGGAGTATTTGATAGTGGGGATGGGTCGCGAAGTTGGAGAGCTATTGTCTTTTCCTGCATTTCTTGGTTACAAGCTTGATGACAGGATTAAGCATAGATACGAAATGAAGAGGAAGACTTTAGGAGATGGATTGTCAATCAACAAGTTGTTGAGTGTGTCATCAGAGAGATTCTCGACAAGATAAAGAAAAATCCTATTCTTAATTGACAACTGCATTAGTTGATTTAAAATTAGATGAGTTGGATAAGTGTTTTATTGCAGCATTTTATTGTTCAAGGCTCATTTAAGCTTTTACATCACCCCGTTGGATTCACAAGCACTCTAGGTTGTCTTGAATACCAGGGGCAAATGCAATAGATGATGAGAGTTCCAGGTTGGCAAAGAAAGGATAAACAGGTGCAGTGCAAATCATTTTGCAAACGATAATCTGTTCAAGGATAACCTGGTTGAGTTGACAGAAGGTGGTTCATAATACAAATGAATCACATCAAAAGGAAAAGTAATTTTGACCCAGCAACTGTTCCAGACCTTGCAATGGTGAGAGCATTTTGTGCACTGGGACACCCTTTTTAGAAGAGAAACTAAATTTTTTCTTTTGTTTTAGCATGTGTTATTAGGGCAACTGGTCGAGGCTGATAGATTATATCTAGTATATGTGATGAAGCATGAGTGGAAATCATAAACTAATTTTCTCATTTTGTTGTAGTATGTGTTATCAAAACCACCTCTTTGAAAATGTTCCCAGCTGGTGATCTATGACATCTTGTTAAGGGTAATCGGTTATGGTGATATGTTCCCTCTACTCCTCGGTTTGCTTCGTTAATGAAGAATGATTTAGAAACTAGCACTGTTTTCTGGCAGACTGTCACTTTGGTCTTATGAAACTTGGATTCCCAGTTCCCACTTGCACACACCACATCTATTATTTGACATGTGTTAAAAGTTCGAATCTTAGAAATAATATTTTTTTTGCTTGCAAGGATAAGACCGCATATATCTGTCCTCAGACCATGATGAGAGCCTTCGTGCAGCCGCCTTTTTTTAATGGTTTTGACCTAATAGCTTACGGTGTTTGGTAAATGGTGGAAGTCAAATACTTTTTGAATCCTTTTGTAGTTTATTATTGTTATTTCAAGTACAAATATGTTATCATCAATCATTTGCATAAAGGAGTTAGTATAAAAGCACTGAACCTCAAAATCAGTTGTTTAAAGGAGTTATTATGTTATCCAATTTCACATGCTTGCCTTCGTACTTCAGTTTAAGGTCTCTAATAAGTGGTAAATATATCAGTATTTATCGTCCCTTTTATTTAATATTTTGTATAGTTTCTTGAGATTTGTGAATATTTTGATGTGTTTTGTGTTATTTTATAGATAAATAAAATAACAGGACTCTCTGGAATCAAATCGGGACCAAAACAACGAAAAAACGGGCAAAAATGGCAAAAATTTAAATTTCCTACTAAAATGCGCCGTTTGCTAAAATGCTCCGTTTGCTAGAATGCGCCGATTGCTAACGTGCGCCAGACACGTGTCAAAATTAGAGAAACTTGCTATCATGCGCACCTGCTAACATGCGCCTGTCACATGTTAACATCACATCAATCTTGCTAACGTGCGCCGGACACGTGTCATCATCTCATGCTGTCGACAGTACATGTCATTGCCGATGTCGGCGTCTCGATGCGAACCCTTCACGCGTCGCGATGCCGAAGCATTATTGAGCTACCGACATTCACTGTACTACGCGTCGCGATGCGTAGATGTTTTACGTCGCGATGCGCATACCAATTTTTTGCCTATAAATTGATTTCGATTTCATTTAGAATTTTCATATTTTCCTTAAGGTTCTAATAAGGATCTAAGGACTCTATCTTGTGTGTTTAATTTTTGTAATTTAAATTATGCATTTTTATTTTCAGTAGTAGTTTATTTATTTACTTTTATTTTATGTTTAGCAGCTAAATTTCCGCAGGGGGAATGGTGAAGCTTTTTATTATTATAATTTAGATTAATCTCCCTTAAATTATAATATATAAATTATCTTAAAACCTGACTTAATTGGATACCGCATTTATGATCGGTTGGAATTAATATTGTAGGGGTTTTATTGCGGATATCCGGTAATGCAGCGGAAACTGTGGAAAATCAAATTTTCCGATTTCAAAACTTTTTCTCGGATTAATAAAATAAACTTATTTATTTTATTATCCAATAATCAAATTATGAAATAAAATATAATGAATCAAATTTATGTGAATTTACCGAATTGCCCTTATACTTTGTACTTTGTTCATTTTAGTCCGAAATTGTTCGAAACAATTTTGAATGATTCTAAATCATTACTAATATGAATTTAACATGTCCCAAATGTCAAAACACAAATTGCAACAAAAAACCCAAAATTCTATGCCTTGGCCGAGAGCCTCAATTTGGGGGGGGGGGGGGGGGGTGTTGTGCATTTTGCACTTTCAAGGTTCAAAACACATCAAGGAAAAATCCAATCAACCCAATATTTTACATGCATCATATACACATCCAAATACACCATATAAATGAAAACCCCAAATTTGGAAGTGGTCTTAAACCCTGATTTTTCAATTTCTTCAAATTGGACAAATTAGACCAAATTGGTTAAATCAATTACTTCAATCATGTTTCTTCCATCCAATTCAAGTCTCAACACAATGAAATAACTATAGAACAATTCTAGGTCATTTAAGAGTGGGTCAATAACTCTAGAATTGCAACAAGGTTCTAAAACCATGAAAAGAATGCTTATTACTACACTAGTTACATTCTTCCAACTTCATACATGCTTAACCCCTTCATCAAACTTTCATCCATCAAAAACACAAAAAATAATGAATAGAAAAACATAAGAACATCACCAAGTGAAGCCCACAACAAGAGGAACAAATTACTCTCTAATGGAAGGTTGGAAATACTTACTAAATTCCAAGCTTTTATTTGATTTTCTTTTTCTTTTCTCTCTACCATCTTTGCTTTTTTTTAATTGAGTTTGATAAAGTGTATTAGGTTATCTAAACCCTAAATGAACAAAACAATATATACTTGTTACAAAAGTGCCTTGGCCGAATTTGGCCTAAACAAAAAACAAGATATATTAATTTCATTTCATTTGAATTTCATTTTGCTAAGTTGATAAAATGATCATTACACTTTAATGATAATTTTCAACAAGTCAACAATGGCAACTAAGTCATTAAAACAAATATCTAAACCTTAAGATATTTATATTTTAATTAATTTAATCATTTAACAATTAAATAATTAATTAATTAATTAAATACAAATAAATTAAATATATGTATAATATTTACATTAAATATTAAATACATATATTCATTTATGATATTAGTCAAATATCTCAATTTGATAATTAATTAATGTGTATTTGAATTAATCAAGTATTAATTACAAATACACAAAAATTAAGGAAATGACAATCGGGTCACTAAACATGTATTTTGCGTTTAACCTTTAAACGACTTTATAAATAATCAATATTATTTATAATTGTTGCCCTAGTGCTCTACGAGTATATTTCATTCGTGAGACTCTCTAGATTTATGCATATCCGTCACGAAATCCAATTTCGTGTCCATAATTTATCCACCCGTAAATTATGACGATCACGGATAAACTTGCTGAATCATACAGGTTGAGGTCATGGAAAATGTATAATTCCTCTGTCACAGGTATCCGAATAAATCCCAGAGATATAGATGTAAACGACAAAACTCTATAGGGATTATCCAATCGACTATTCTATTAGCAATCTCAAAAAGAACATTTAGAACTAACTTCTAAATTGTACCACGGGCCCATGGATTTTATCTGATTGCTAATCATATAGACTACCTATGCTCTGTTACACAGATCTGACGGATCCTATCTAGATACACACATGACACCCTGATGATCTATCTACACCCAACGAACATGCGAATGTCTGATCTTAATATATCGGTGACGTGACTGCCATCTAAGTGTAGAAGATGTCTCATGTGCCCACAGTGGCATCTCAAGTCTAAAAATCACAAGTGTTACTCAACCCGACAAGATTCTTATTGACGTTGGTGTACCATCCACTAAGAATCTTTGGTGAGTCGTTCAGTGTTTATCCGCTATAAACACCTACACGTCTATACTAATCTCCAAGACTTATGGTTCATTGAGAAACCATTGGAATCATATATTCCAGTATACGACATGTACCGGTCTCAACGGGTTTACTTCACTGACCAAGTAGTGTAAACCTTGACCAGGAACTGTCTGAGAATGACAACGTCATGATACAACTCAATGTCAGTTGCAACGCTTTTGCAACTGCACCATGACTAGTCATTCTAAGGTCATTATGTCTTTACCATATTAAAAGATACATTATATTATAGAAACTGCATATATTATTCAAAATAATAATGTTTTACAGAAGTATTCATAAAGAAATACAACCGGGAATTGGCGCTGTGAGCACCAACCCCAACAAAAACTCCCACTTGCTCTAGTTCCAATAACGATTGTATCTAATACCCATCGACTCCATGTGTTTATCAAACAACTTCGGAGGTATGGCATTCGTCAGCGGGTCTGCTACATTATCTTCACTTGGAACCTTGCACATGACAATATCCCCTCGCGACACAATCTCTCGAATGATGTGGTATTTGCGTTCCACATGCTTCAACTTCTTATGCGTCCTCGGTTCCTTTGCTTGCGCAATGGCTTAAGTATTATCACAGTATAACGGAATCGCATTCTCGATACTTGGGACAACTCCCAATTTTGTGACAAAGTTCTTTATCCACACAGCCTCTTTCGCAGCTTCAGAAGCTGCAATATATTTCGCCTCAGTGGTGGAATCTGCTGTCGATCCCCGTTTGGAACTCTTCCAACAAACTGCACATCCGTTAAGGGTAAATACGAATCCAGATGTAGACTTTCTATCATCAGGATCCGATTGGAAATCGGAATCCGTATACCCGTTAACTTGCAGTTCGTTTCCTCCATAAATTATTAACTTATCCTTAGTACCTTTAAGATACTTGAGGATATGTTTAATGGTCATCCAATGGTCATTACCTGGATTGAACTGATATCTACTAGTTACACTAACAGCGAAACTGACATCAGACCTCGTACACAACATGACATACATTATGCTACCCAAACACGAAGCATAAGATTGGTTAGACATTCTAACCTTCTCATCTTCTGTTTGTGGACTCATCTTCTTAGAAAGATGAATCCCATGTCTGAACGGTATGTTTGCTGTCTTACATTTACCAAAATTATACCGTTCCAATATCTTATCTATGTATGTTGATTGGGATAACCCAATCAGCATCCTTTGTCTATCTCTATAGAGTTTTATCCATAAAACATAGGAAGCTTCTCCCAGGTCCTTCATGGAGAAATTCTTACAGAGGTACGCTTTGACGCTTTGTAACATACCTAAATCATTCCCAATGATTAGGATGTCATCAACATATAGGACTAAAAATACGACCATGCTCCCACTAGCCTTCTGATACACACAGGATTCTTCTGAATTCTTGAGAAAACCAGACGATCTAATAATCTCGTCGAATCGAAGATTCCAACTTCGTGAAGCTTGTTTAAGTTCATAAATGGACTTCTTATGCTTACACACCATACCCAAGTTTTCACTGGACGCAAAACCTTCCGGCTGTTCCATATAGATTTCTTCATCAAGAAATCCATTTAGAAAAGCCATTTTGACATCCATTTGCCAAATCTCGTAGTCATGATATGCAACTATAGAAAAAAAAATCCGAATAGACTTAAGCATTGCTACTGTGAAAAAGTTTCATCGTAGTCGACGCCAGGTCGCTGCGTGTAACCTTTTGCTACCAGTCGGGCCTTGTAAGTTTCTACCTTACCGTCAGGCCCGCGCTTCCTCTTGTAAACCCATTTACAACCGATAGGAACAATTCCTTCGGGAAGCGGAACCAAGTCGCAAACTTGATTCTCATGCATGGAGTCTAACTCGGATTTCATGGCACTTTGCCATTTCACGGTGTCGATGTCCAACATCGATTCTCTATAGGTGAAAGGATCAGTCTCTTCAACTAAGAGAACATCCAAACTCTTTTCTTGTATCAAATACAAGCGTTCAGGAAGTCTAGATACCCTTTCTGACCTACAGAGTGTGTGTGTTGAAGGTCCTTCATCTACTTGAACTTCAGGTTCCTCCGTTGGTTCGTTGTTTTCAGGTTGGACTTCATCAAGTTCAACTTGTCTATGATTACCACCTTCTGAAAAAAATTCTACTACTAGAAATTTTGCGAAGCGAACTACAAACACATTTCGATGTTCGGTATCATAGAACATATATCCCCTCGTATTCGAAAGATATCCGACAAACCTAAACTTTTACCCTCGAGGTGAAAGCTTATCTTCTGAGCCACCCTGACATAGGCAGGACAACCCCAAACCTTAATGTAACTAAGATTTGGTCTCCTACCGAACCATATCTCATACGGTGTCGTAGGAACAGCTTTTGAAGGAATCTTATTCAAAAGATGTGAAGCTGTTAAAAGAGAGTAGCCCCATAAATAATAGGGAAATCTATGAAACTCAACATTGATCAGACCATATCCAATAAAGTCCGATTTATCCTCTCAGACACTCCATTGTGTTGTGGAGTACCTGGAGGAGTATATTGAGTGAGAATCCCATTCTCCTTCATATAATCTATGAACTCACCACTCATATATTCACCGCCTCGATCAGATCGAAGGCATTTAATATATTGTCCAGTTTGTTTTTCTACTTCATTTCAGAATTCTTTGAACTTTTCAAAGGTTTCCGATTTATGTCGCATCAAATACACATAACCATACCGTGACAAATCATCGGTAAAGGTAACGAAGTACGAATAACCAATGTGAGCAGTCTGACTTAGTGGACCACATACATCAGAATGTACGAGTTCCAGTAAGTTAGCGGCGCGGTGTCCAACACCAGAAAATGGGGCTTTGGTCATCTTACCCTGAATACAGGATTCACAAGTTGGATAGGATTCAATGGTAAGATCTGGTATCAAACCATTCCTAACCAATTGGGTAAGGGGTTTAACGCCTATGTGACCCAGCCGCATATGCCAAATTTCAGTATTATTAATTACAGGTAATCTACGTTTATTAACTCTAGTATTTAAAATATCTTTTGAAGTTTGCAATGTATAATGACCATGCTGTTTTGGACAACAAAGGATCTGAATATTACTTTTATCATATAAATATAAAGAATAATTCTTAATATTAATACAAAAGCCCTTTGTATCTAATGCAAAAAGTGATATAATATTAGCTACACATCCAGGCACAAAATGACAGTCATTTAACAAAAGTGTCCGATTCGGCAATGAGATCTCGCATACTCCCACAACAACTGCATCCAGAGAGTCTCCACTCCCGAATCGCAATTGCATCTCTCCAGGCTTCAGTCTTATACTTTCCTTCAGCACATGCAACGAATTGCAAATGTGAATGAGACTAGCAGAATCTAAAATCCGGTTGGATGTAACGGCTTCACAAGCCAAAGATATATCAATAACTGGAAAAATAAATGTACTTGATGTAGATGCTCTCTCCCTCCTTAGCTGGGCGATGTAGTCAGGACAAATCCTTTTCCAGTGCCCAACTTTGCTGCAGTGATGGCACTTGTCTTCAGAAGCCCTTTTTGGCTTAGCTATCTTTGCCTGTGGTTGAGGACCGAAACCCTTCTTCTTCTTCCCTTTCTTCTTCTTTCCCTTTGTCCAGGCCTGGGAAGAAGTGGAAAGAGAAGTAGGTCTTGGAGGGCGAGTCAGTACTCCCTTCTTAAGGTCCTCCTCCGCCGTGAGCAACATCCTATGTAACTCATGGTAGGTACAGATAGTCCCGTTCATGTTGAAATACATCACGAACTGGCGATATGAAGCTGGGAGTGAACCAAGAATGACACTCCTACCGAGAATGTCATTCAAAATGAGATTATGTTGCCTCAGTTGATCGATCAAATCGATCATCTGAAGAACATGTGAGCTAACAGCTTGCCCCTTATCCAATCGCGCATGGAAAAATTCCATTGCGACCTTATGAAAGATTACTTGTTCTTGGTTCTCAAACGATTGTCTCAATCACGTCATCATACTATACGCATCTAACATGCCATAGTATTGTTTCTTGAGTCTCGGAGACAGTGAACTAAGGATGTATGATTTAACTCTTAAATCATCATTCTTCCAAGTTTCAAAAACTTGGTGTTCCTCCTCCGTAGAATCCGCACCAACAGCAAGGGGGAACAGACCCTCAAGAACATATCCCAATTTCTCGAAATCGAGGACAATCCTAAAATCCAAGTCCCAGTCAGCGAAGTTCTCAGCGCCTTTTAGTTTGTTCGTATCAAGCATATGCGCAAACTGATTTGTGGATGGTTCCGCCATCGCAAATCTATCATATAGATCACGAAAAACGGTTAGCAGAAAATAAACAGTTTCATATAATATCAAAAGCATAAACTAGATCATGGATTTTTAATCTAAAAATGCCTCTCCCACTAAATCATGCAATACTGTAATCCCCAAATAGAATAAAAAGATTTAATAATTAAATTAAATAAAAATAGTGAAAAGTGGATCCCGTGAATATATTTCAGCTCACAACAGAGGCACAGTCTCGCCTACGTATATTCATCAGGTAGACAACTTATTTGTCAATCACTCACTAGTGACTCCTGGGTTTCCGATCCTGGTCATTTCTCGTTGTCGCTGCTAAGGCAGGCCCACAAGGGGACGTACCAAGGTTAAACTCGTCAATGATAAACTCAAGTTACTTACGTAACCCTGACAGCTAGGGCACGTTCGGGATTCCGCTTTCGCTTGAATTTATCTAGTATCTGATATACATCCGGTATAAATAAATTTCTATCGGATACACCCTCACAGCAGAGGTACGGTCTCAGATGTAGTCACAGAGAAATATTTATAAACCGTATTGACAAGACGGACCACATAACATGCATCAAATACATATTACATTAAAACCTTATTAATTAGGGATTTTCCGTTAAGTGTCATACACCCTAAATCTAATTAAATTAGATTATAACATGCATGTATAAAGTTAAAAACATGATTAAACATTGAATCAAATAAGCTAATCATTTTAGGAGGCCTAGAATCAGAATCGCTCTGATACCATTTTGTAGGGGGTTTATTGCGGATATCCGGTAACGCAGCGGAAATTTTGGAAAATCAAATTTTCGGATTCAAAACTTTTTCTCGGATTAATAAAATAAACTTATTTATTTTATTATCCAATAATCAAATTATGAAATAAAATACAATGAATCAAATTTATGTGAATTTACCGAATTGCACTTATACTTTGTACTTTGTTCATTTTAGTCCGAAATTGTTCGAATTTTTTTGAATGATTCAAAATCATTTCTAATATGAATTTAACATGTCAGTGTCGCGATGCGAACCCTTCACGCATCGCGATGCTGAAGCATTTTTGAGCTACCGACATTCACTGTACTACGCGTCGCGATGCGTAGATGTTTTGCGTCGCGACGCGCATACCAATTTTTTGCCTATAAATTGATTTTGATTTCATTTAGAATTTTCATATTTTCCTTAAGGTTCTAATAAGGATTTAAGGACTCTATCTTGTGTGTTTAATTTTTGTAATTTAAATTATGTATTTTTATTCAGTAATAGTAGTAGTTTATTTTATTTATTTTTATTTTATGTTTAGCAGCTAAATTTCCGCATGGGGAATGGTGAAGCTTTTTATTATTATAATTTAGATTAATCTCCCTTAAATTATGATATATAATTATCTTAAAACCTGACTTAATTGGATACCGCATTTATGATCGGTTGGAATTAATTATTGTAGGGTTGCGGATATCCGGTAACGCAGCGGAAACTGTGGAAAATCAAATTTTTTCTTGGATTAATAAAATAACTTATATATTTTATTATCCAATAATCAAATATGAAATGAAATACAATGAATCAAATTTATGTGAATTTACCGAATTGCGCTTATACTTTGTACTTTGTTCATTTTAGTCCGAAATTGTTCGAAACAATTTTGAATGATTCTAAATCATTACTTATATGAATTTAACATGTCCCAAATGTCAAAACACAAATTGCAACCAAAAACCCCAAAATTCTATGCCTTGGCCGAGAGCCTCCATTTGGGGGGGGGGGGGGGGGGGGTTGTGCATTTTGCACTTTCAAGGTTCAAAACACATCAAGGCAAAATCCAATCAACCCAATATTATACATGCATCATATACACATCCAAATACACCATATAAATGAAAAGCCCTAAATTTGGAAGTGGTCTTAAACCCTGATTTTTCAATTTCTTCAAATTGGACAAATTAGACTAAATTGGTTAAATCAATTACTTCAATCATGTTTCTTCCATCCAATTCAAGTCTCAACACAAAGAAATAACTATAGAACAATTCTAGGTCATTTAAGAGTGGGTCAATAACTCTAGAATGGCAACAAGGTTCTAAAACCATGAAAAGAATGCTTATTACTACACTAGTTACATTCTTCCAACTTCATACATGCTTAACCCCTTCATCAAACTTTCATCCATCAAAAACACAAAGAATACTGAATAGAAAAACATAAGAACATCACCAAGTGAAGATCACAACAAGAGGAACAAATTACTCTCTAATGGAAGGTTGGAAATACTTACTAAATTCCAAGCTTTTCTTTGATTTTCTTTTTCTTTTCTCTCTACCTTCTTTGCTTTGTTTTAATGGAGTTTGATAAAGTGTATTAGGTTATCTAAACCCTAAATGAACAAAACAATATATACTTGTTACAAAAGTGCCTTGGCCGAATTTGGCCTAAACAAAAAACAATATATATTAATTTCATTTCATTTGAATTTCATTTTGCCAAGTTGATAATATGATCATTACACTTTAATGATAATTTTCAACAATGGCAACTAAGTCATTAAAACAAATATCTAAACCTTAAGATATTTATATTTTAATTAATTTAATCATTTAACAATTAAATAATTAATTCTTTAATTAAAATAAAAATATATTAAATTTATGTATAATATTTACATTAAATATTAAATACATATATTCATTATGATATTAGTCAAATATCTCAATTTGATAATTAATTAATTAATGTGTATTTGAATTAATCAAGCATTAATTACAAATACACAAAAATTCAGGAAAAGACAATCGGGTCACTAAACACGTATTTTGCGTTTAACCTTTAAACGAATTTATAAATAATCAATATTATTTATAATTATTGCCCTAATGCTCTACGAGTATATTTCATTAGTGAGACTCTCTAGATTCATGCATATCCGTCACGAAATCCAATTTCGTGTCCATAATTTATCCACCCGTAAATTATGACGATCACGGATAAACTCGCTGAATCATAAAGGTCAAGGTCATGGAAAATTTATAATTCCTCTGTCACAGGTATCCAGATAAATCCCAGAGATATAGATGTAAACGTCAAATCTCTATAGGGATTATCCAGTCGACTATTCTATTAGCAATCTCAAAAAGTACATTTAGAACTAACTTCTAAATTGTACCACGGGCCCATGGATTTTATCTGATTGCTAATCATATGGACTACCTATGCTCTGTTACACAGAATTGACGGATCCTATCTTGATACACACATGACACCCTGAGGATCTATCTACACCCAACGAACAGGCGGAGGTCTGATCTTAATAGATCGGTGACATGACTGCCATCTAAGTGTAGAAGATGTCTCATGTGCCCACAGTGGCATCTCAAGTCTAAGAATCACAAGTGCTACTCAACCCGACAAGATTTTTATTGACGTTGGTGTACCATCTATTAAAAATTTTCGGTTAATCGTTCAGTATTTATCCGCTATAAACACCTACACATCTATACTAGTCTCCATGACTTATGGTTCATTGAGAAATCATTGGAATCATATATTCCAGTATACGACATGTACCGGTCTCAACGGGTTTACTATACTGACCAAGTAGTGTAAACCTTGACCAGAAACAGTCTGAGAATGACAACGTCATGATACAACTCAATGTCAGTTGCGACACTTTTGCAACTGCACCATGACTAGTCATTCTAAGGTCATTACGTCTTTACCATATTAAAATATACATTATATTATAGAAACTGCATATATTATTCAAAATAATAATATTTTACAGAAGTATTCATAATGAAATACAACCGGGAATTGGCGCTGTGAGCACCAACCCCAACAATTTTAACTTGACTGAATTAGGATACCGCCTATATGGTCAGTTGGTAATTATAACATAAATTTATATATTATAATAAGAGAGTTTTCAAAATTAGAAATAGTAATTGTAGATTAATCTCACTTATATTATAATATGGAAATTGTAATTTAATATGGATTAAAAGTTGATATCGCCTTAATGACTGGTTTTATTTATGTAACATAATGTGACACAACTTATAAGGTCGGTCTTTAGGTGACAGATGATTACCGCCTTTATGGCTGGTTTCTAGATAAATAATAACACCGCCTTTATGGTTGGTTCAACTTAATTGGGTAACACTGATAATTTCCATATTATAATAAAGTGAGATTTCTAAAGGTCGATCTCCTAACCCCCAACATTTTATTTTTATTCTAGAAAAGTGATGAAACACAATATCAACAAGCTTAATAATTGATTCAATTATATTATGGGTAATTCTTTAACACATGTATCTCTCCAGGCTTCAGTCTTCTACTTTCCTTCAGCACCTGCAACGAATTGCAAATGTGAATGGGACAAGCAGAATCTAAAATCCAGTTGGATGAAACGGCTTCACAAGCCAAAGATATATCAATAACTGGAAAAATAAATGTACCTGATGTAGATGCTCTCTCCCTCCTTAGCTAGGCGATGTAGTTAGGACAGTTCCTTTTTCCAGTGCTCGACTTTACTGCAGTGATGGCACTTGTCTTCAGAAGCCCTTTTGGGCTTAGCTATCTTTTCCTGTGGTTGAGGACCGAAACCTTTCTTCTTCTTCCCTTTCTTCTTCTTTCCCTTTGGCCAGGCCTGGGAAGAAGCGGAAAGAGAAGTAGGTCTTGGAGGGCGAGTCGGTACTCCCTTCTTAAGGTCCTCCTCCGCCGTGAGCAACATCCTATGTAACTCATGGTAGGTACAAATAGTCCCGTTCATGTTGAAATACATCACGAACTGGTGATATGAAGCTGTGAGTGAACCAAGAATGACACTCCTACCGAGAATGTCATTCAGAATGAGATTATGTTGCCTCAGTTGATCGATCAAATCGATCATCTGAAGAACATGTGAGCTAATAGCTTGCCCCTCATCCAATCGCGCATGGAATAATTCCATTGCGACCTTATGAACAATTACTTGTTCTTGGTTCTCAAACGATTGTCTCAATCGCGTCATCATACTATACGCATCTAACATGCCATAGTATTGTTTCTTGAGTCCCGGAGACAGTGAACTAAGGATGTATGATTTAACTCTTAAATCATCATTCTTCCAAGTTTCAAAAACTTGGCGTTCCTTCTCCGTAGCATCCGCACCAACAGCAAGGGGCAACAGACCCTCAAGAACATATCCTAATTTCTCGGAATCGAGGACAATCCTCAAATCCAATTCCCAGTCAGCGAAGTTCTCAGCGCATTTTAGTTTGTTCACATCAAGCATACCGCAAACAGTTTCATATAATATCAAAAGCATAAACTAGATCATGGATTTTTAATCTAAAAATGCCCCTCCCACTAAATCATGCAATACTGTAATCCCCATACAGAATACAAAGATTTAATAATTAAATTAAATACAAATAGTGAAAATTGGATCCCGTGAATATATTTCAGCTCATAGCAGAGGCATGGTCTCGCCTACGTATATTCATCAGGTAGACAACTCATTTGTCGATCACTCAGTAGTGACTCCTAGGTTTCCGGTCCTGGTCGTTTCTCGTTGTTGCTGCGAAGACAGGCCCACAAGGAGACGTACCAAGGTTAAACTCGTCAATGATAAACTCAAGTTACTTACGTAACCCTGACAGCTAGGGCACGTTCAGGATTTCGCTTTCGCTTGAATTTATCTAGTATCTAATATACATCCGGTATAAATAAATCTCTATCGGCTACACCCTCACAGCAGAGGCACGGTCTCGGATGTAGTCACAGAGAAATATTAATAAACCGTATTGACAAGACGGACCACATAACATGCATCAAATACATAATTACACTAAAATCTTTTTAATTAGGGATTTTCCGCTAAGTGTCATACACCCTAAATCTAATCAAATTAGATTATAACATGCATATATAAGTTAAGAAAACATGATTAAACATTGAATCAAACAAGCTAATCATTTTAGGGGGCCTAGAATCAGACTCGCTCTGATACCATTTTGTAGGGGTTTTTAGGGGCTAAATCCGGTAACGCAGCGGAAACGGTGGAAAATCAAATTTTCCGATTTCAAAAATTTTTCTCGGATTAATTAAATAAACATATTTATTTAATTACCCAATAATTAAATTATGAAATAAAATTCAATAAATAAAATTTATGTGAATTTACCAAATTGCCCTTACACTTGGCATTTTGTTCCTTTTAGTCCGAAATTTTTCAAATCAATTTTGGATGATTCTAAATCATTTCTAAGATGAACTTAACATGTCCTAAATGCCAAAACACCAAAAGCAACAAAAATCCTAATTTTAAGTCATTTGGCCGAGAGCCTCACAAGGGGGCATAATGTGCATTTTGTACTTCCATGCTTCAAAACACATCAAGATGAAATCCAATCAACATAAGATTTAATATGTATCATATAAACATCCAAATACACAAAATAAATGAAAATCCCCAAATTTGGATGAGGTCTTAAACCCTAATTTTTCAATTTCTTCAAATTGGACAAATTAGACCAAATTGGTTAAATCAATTACTTTAATCATGTTTCTTCCATCCAATCCAAGTCTCAACACAATGAAATAACTATAGATCAAATCTAGGTCATTTAAGAGTGGGTCAACAACTCTATATTAGCAACAAAGTTCTAAAATTATGAAAAGAATACTTATAACTACACTAGTTACAAACTTCCAAGATCATACATGCATTACACCTTCATCAAACTTTTATCCATCAAAAGTACAAAGAATAAAGAATAGAAAAGCTCAAGAACATCACAAGATGTTTCCCACAATAAGAGGAACAAATTACTCTCTAATGGAAGGTTGGAAATACTTACTAAATTCCAAGTTTTTCTTTGATTTTCTTTTCTTTTCTCTCTACGTTCTTGTTTTGTTTTAATGGAGTTTTGATAAAGTGAATTTGGTATACGAGACCCTAAATGAAACAAAACAATATATACTTGTGCAAATTGTGCCTTGGCCGAATTTGGCTTTAACAAATACAAGAAATATTAATTTCATTTCATTTGAATTTCATTTAATTAACTTGTTAAAATATCTAAAACACTTTAAAGATATTTCTAATTAAGTCAACAAAGGCAACTTAGCCATTTAAAACAATATCTAAATCTTAAGATATTTATATTTTAATTATTTAAGCATTTAACAATTAATATTAATTAATTAATCAAATACAAATATATTAAATATATGTATTATATTTACATTAAATATTAAATACATATATACATTTATGATATTAGTAAAATATCTTAATTTGACTATTAATTAATGTGTATTTAAATTAATCAAGTATTAAATGTAAATACACAATAATTAAGGAAAAGACTATCGGGTCCCTAAACATGTGTATTGTGTTTAACCTTTAAACGACTTTATAAATAATCAATATTATTTATAAATGTTGCTCTAGTGCTCTACGAGTATATTTCATTATTGAGACTCTTCTAGATTCAGGCATATCCGTCACGAAATCCAATTTCGTGTCCATAATTTATCCACCCGTAAATTATGACGATCATGGATAAACTCGCTGAATCATACAGGTCGAGGTCATGGCAAATGTATAATTCCTCTGTCACAGGTATCCGGATATATCCCAGAGATATAGATGTAAATGTCAAATCTCTATGGGATTATCCAGTCGACTATTCTATTAGCAATCTCAAAAAGAACATTTAGAACTAACTTCTAAATTGTACCACGGGCCTATGGATTTTATCTGATTGCTAATCATATGGACTACCTATGCTCTGATACACAGAACTGAAGGATCCTATCTTGATACACATAGGACACCCTGAGGATCTATCTACACCCAACGAACAGACGGAGGTCTGATCTAAATAGATCGGTGACGTGACTTCCATCTAAGTGTAGAAGATGTCTCATGTGCCCACAATGGCATCTCAAGTCTAAGAATCACAAGTGCTACTCAACCCGAGAAGATTCTTATTGACGTTGGTGTACCATCCATTAAGAATCTTCGGTGAGTCGTTCAGTGTTTATCTGCTATAAACACCTACACGTCTATACTAGTCTCAAAGACTTATGGTTCATTGAGAAACCATTAGAATCATATATTCCAGTATACGACATGTACCGGTCTCAACGGGTTTACTTTACTAACTAAGTAGTGTAAACCTTGACCAGGAACTGTCTGAGAATGACAACATCATGATACAACTCAATGTTAGTTGCGACGCTTTTGCAATTGTACCATGACTAGTCATTCTAAGGTCATTACGTCTTTACCATATTTTAAAGATACATTATATTATAGAAACTGCATATATTATTCAAAATAATAATGTTTTACAGAAGTATTCATAAAGAAATACAACCGGGAATTGGCGCTGTGAGCACCAAACCCAATAAAAACTCTCATTTGCTCTAGTGTCAATAACAATTGTATCTAATACCCATCGACTCCACGTGTTTATCAAACAGCTTCGGAGGTATGGCCTTCGTCAGCGGGTCTGCTAAATTATCTTCACTCTGTACCTTGCGCACGATAATATCCCCTCGCGATACAATCTCTCGAATAATGTGGTACTTGCGTTTCACATGCTTCGACTTCTGATGCGCCCTCGGTTCCTTTACTTGCGCAATGGCTCCTGTATTATCACAGTATAACGGAATCGCATTCTCGATACTTGGGACAACTCTCAATTCTTTGATAAAGTTCTTTATCAACATAACCTCTTTTGCAGCTTCAGAAGTTGCAATATATTCCGCCTCAGTGGTGGAATCTTCTTTTGATCCCTGTTTGGAATTCTTCCAACAAACTGCACCTCCGTTAAGGGTAAATATGAATCCAGATGTAGACTTTCTATCATCGGGATCCGATTGGAAATCGGAATCCGTATACCCATTAACTTGCAGTTCGTTTCCTCCATAAATTATTAACTTATCCTTAGTACCTTTAAGATACTTGAGGATATGTTTAATGGCCATCCAATGGTCATTACCTGGATTGGACTGATATCGACTAGTTACGCTAACAGCGAAACTGATATCAGGCCTCGTACATAACATGGCATATATTATGCTACCCAAACACGAAGCATAATGTTGGTTATACATTCTAAACTTCTCATCTTCTGTTTGTGGACTCATCTTCTTTGAAAGATGAATCTCATGTCTGAACGGTATGTTTGTTATCTTACAGTTGCCAAAATTATACCTTTCCAAGATCTTATCTATGTACATTGATTGGGATAACCCAATCAGCCTCTTTTGTCTATCTCTATAGAGTTTTATCCCTTAAACATAGGAAGCTTCTCCTAGGTCCTTCATGGAGAAATTCTTACAGAGGTATGCTTTGACGTTTTGTAACATACCTAAATCATTCCCAATGATTAGGATGTCATCAACATATAGGACTAAAAATTCGACCATGCTCCCACTAGCCTTCTGATACACACAGGATTCTTCCGAATTCTTGAGAAAACCAGACGATCTAATAATCTCGTCGAATCGAAGATTCCAACTTCGTGAAGCTTGTTTAAGTCCATAAATGGACTTCTTAAGCTTACATACCATACCCAAGTTTTCGCTGGACGCAAAACCTTCCGGCTGTTCCATATAGATTTCTTCATCAAGAAATCCATTCAGAAAAGCCGTTTTGACATCCATTTGCCAAATCTCGTAGTCATGATACGCAGCTATAGAAAGCAAAATCCGAATAGACTTAAGCATTGCTACTGGTGAAAACGTTTCATCGTAGTCGACGCCAGGTCGTTGCGTGTAACCTTTTACTACCAGTCGGGCCTTGTAAGTTTCAACCTTACCGTCAGGCCTGCGCTTCCTCTTGTAATCCCATTTACAACCGATAGGAACAATCATAACCGTACCGTGAAAAATCATCGGTAAAGGTAACGAAGTACGAATAACCACTGTGAGCAGTCTGACTTAGTGGACCACATACATCAGAATGTACGAGTTCCAGTAAGTTAGTGGCGCGGTGTCCAACACCAGAAAATGGGGCTTTGGTCATCTTACCCTGAATACATGATTCACAAGTTGGATAGGATTCAATGGTAAGATCTGGTATCAAACCATTCCTAACTAATTGGGTAAGGCATTTAATGCCTTTGTGACCCAGCCGCATATGACAAAATTTAGTATTATTAATTACAGGTAAACTACGTTTATTAACTCCAGTATTTAAAATATCTTTTGAAGTTTGCAATATATAATGACCATGCTGGTTTGGACAACAAAGGATCTGAATATTACTTTTATCATATAAATATAAAGAACAATTCTTAATATTAATACAAAAGCCATCTGTATCTAATACAAAAAGTGATATAATATTAGCTACACATCCAGGTACAAAATGGCATTCATTTAACAAAAGTGTCACATTCGGCAATGAGATCTCGCATACTCCCACAACAACTGCATCCAGAGAGTCTCAACTCCCGAATCGCAACTGCATCTTTTCAGGCTTCAGTCTTCTACTTTCCTTCAGCACCTATAACGAATTGCAAATGTGAATGGGACAAGAAGAATCTAAAATCTAGTTGGATGTAACGGTTTCACAAGCCAAAGATATATCAATAACTGGAAAAATAAATGTACCTGATGTAGATGCTCTCTCCCTCCTTAGCTGGGCAATGTAGTCAGGACAATTTCTTTTCCAGTGCCTGACTTTGCTGCAGTGATGGCACTTGTCTTCAGAAGCCCTTTTAGGCTTAGCTATCTTTGCCTGTGGTTGAGGACCGAAACCCTTCTTCTTCTTCCCTTTCTTCTTCTTTCCCTTTGGCCAGGCCTGGGAAGAAGCGGAAAGAGAAGTAGGTCTTAGAGGGCGAGTCGGTACTCCATTCTTAAGGTCCTCATCCGCCGTGAGCAACATCCTATGTAACTCATGATAGGTACAGATAGTCCCGTTCATGTTGAAATACATCATGAACTGGTGATATGAAGCTGTGAGTGAACCAAGAATGACACTTCTACCAAGAATGTCATTCATAATGAGATTATTTTGCCTCAGTTGATCGATCAAATCGATCATCTGAAGAACATGTGAGCTAACAGCTTGCCCCTCATCCAATCGCGCATGGAACAATTCCATTGCGACCTTATGAACAATTACTTGTTCTTGGTTCTCAAACGATTGTCTCAATCGCGTCATCATACTATACGCATCTAACATGCCATAGTATTATTTCTTGAGTCCCGGAGACAGTGAACTAAGGATGTATAATTTAACTCTTAAATCATCATTCTTCCAAGTTTCAAAAACTTGGCGTTCCTCCTCCGTAGCATCCGCACCAACAGCAAGGGGCAACAGACCCTCAATAACATATCCCAATTTCTCGGAATCGAGGAAAATCCTCAAATCCAATTCCCAGTCAGCGAAGTTCTCAGCACCTTTTAGTTTGTTCGCATCAAGCATACGCGCAAAATGATTTGTGGATGGTGCCGCCATCATAAATCTATCATATAGATCACGAAAAACGGTTAGCAGAAAATAAACAGTTTCATATAATATCAAAAGCATAAACTATATCATGGATTTTTAATCTAAAAATGCCTCTCCCACTAAATCATGCAATACTGTAATCCCCAAACAGAATACAAAGATTTAATAATTAAATTAAATATAAATAGTGAAAAGTGGATCCCGTGAATATATTTCAGCTCACAGCAGAGGCACGGTCTCGCCTACGTATATTCATCAGGTAGACAACTCATTTTTCGATCACTCACTAGTGACTCTTAGGTTTCCGGTCCTAGTCGTTTCTCGTTGTCGCTGCGAAGGCAGGCCCACAAGGAGACGTACCAAGGTTAAACTCGTCAATGATAAACTCAAGTTACTTACGTAACCCTGACAGCTAGGGCACGTTCAGGATTTCGCTTTCGCTTGAATTTATCTAGTATCTAATATACATCCGGTATAAATAAATCTCTATCGGTTACACCCTCACATCAGAGGCACGGTCCTGGATGTAGTCACGGAGAAATATTTATAAACCGTATTGACAAGACAGACCACAAAACATGCATCAAATACATAATTACATTAAAACCTTATTAATTAGGGATTTTCCGCTAAGTGTCATACACCCTAAATCTAATCAAATTAGATTATAACATGCATGTATAAGTTAAGAAAACATGATTAAACATTGAATCAAACAAGCTAATCATTTTAGTGGGCCTAGAATCAGACTCGCTCTGATACCATTTTGTAGGGGTTTTTAGAGGCTAAATCCGGTAACGCAGCGGAAACGGTGGAAAATCAAATTTTCCGATTTCAAAACTTTTTCTCGGATGAATTAAATAAACATATGATTTCATATGTATCATATAAACATCCAATTACACAACATAAATGAAAATCCCCAAATTTGGATGAGGTGTTAAACCCTAATTTTTCAATTTCTTCAATTTGGACAAATTAGACCAAATTGGTTAAATCAATTACTTTAATCATGTTTCTTCCATCCAATTCAATTCTCAACACAATTAAATAACTATAGATAAAATATAGGTCATTTAAGAGTGGGTCAACAACTCTAGATTAGCAACAAAGTTCTAAAACTATGAAAAGAATGCTTATAACTACACTAGTTACAAACGTCCAACATCATACAGGCATTACACCTTCATCAAACTTTTATCCTTAAAAAGTACAAAGAATTAAGAATAGAAAAACTCAAGAACATCACAAGATGTTGCCCACAACAAGATGAACAAATTACTCTCTAATGGAAGGTTGGAAATACTTACTAAATTCCATGTTTTTCTTTGATTTTCTTTTCTTTTCTCTCTACCTTCTTTGTTTTGTTTTAATGGAGTTTTGATAAAGTGAATTTGGTATATGAAACCCTAAATGAAACAAAACAATATATATTTGTGCAAATTGTGCCTTGGCCGAATTTGGCTTTAACAAATACAAGAAATATTAATTTCATTTCATTTGAATTTCATTTAATCAACTTGTTAAAATATCTAAAACACTTTAAAGATATTTCTAATTAAGTCAACAAAGGAAAATTAGCCATTAAAAACAAATATCTAAATCTCAAGATATTTATATTTTAATTAATTTAATCATTTAACAATTAAATAATTAATTAATTAATCAAATACAAATATATTAAATATAAGTATTATATTTACATTAAATATTAAATACATATATACATTTATGATATTAGTCAAATATCTTAATTTGACTATTAATTAATGTGTATTTAAATTAATCAAGTATTAAATGTAAATACACAATAATTAAGGAAAGAACTATCGGGTCCCTAAACATGTATATTGTGTTTAACCTTTAAACGACTTTATAAATAATCAATATTATTTATAAATGTTGCTCTATTGCTCTATGAGTATATTTCATTATTGAGACTCTAGATTTAGGCATATCCGTCAAGAAATCCAATTTCGTGTCCATAATTTATCCACCCGTAAATTATGACGATCATGGATAAACTCGTTGAATCATACAGGTCGAGGTCATGGCAAATGTATAATTCCTCCGTCACAGGTATCCGGATATATCCCAGAGATATAGATGTAAACGTCAAATCTCTATGGGGATTATCCAGTCGACTATTCTATTAGCGATCTCAAAAAGAACATTTAGAACTAACTTTTAAATTGTTCCACAGGCCCATGGATTTTATCTGATTGCTAATCATATAGACTACCTATGCTCTGATACACAGAACTGACGGATTCTATCTTGATACACATAGGACACCCTGAGGATCTATTCACACCCAACGAACAGACGGAGGTCTGATCTAAATAGATCGATGACGTGACTGCTATCTAAGTGTAGAAGATGTCTCATGTGCCCACAATGGCATCTCAAGTCTAAGAATCACAAGTGCTACTCAACCCGAGAGGATTCTTATTGACGTTGGTGTACCATCCATTAAGAATATTTGGTGAGTCGTTCAGTGTTTATCCGCTATAAACACCTACACGTCTATACTAGTCTTCAAGACTTATGGTTCAAAATAATAATGTTTTACAGAAGTATTCATAAAGAAATACAACCGGGAATTGGCGTCCAACACTTTTATGCTGCAGCTATCGGGATATTATGACTAGGTCATGTTTATCCGATTATAGAGACTAGTTACCAGAGATCCGATATGTGCTTCGTACGGGGCAGACACAATTGCAGCCCCAGGCCTTGCACGTGACATCCGATACTGGATCGAAATACGCAATACTACGTATACTGCGCCTGATATAGATCACATATTCCAGTAAGAATATTTCTGGAGAATTGGGTAGGCAGTGCTTTGCTAGAAGCCAACCATGTCTTGTAAATTGGTAAAAACGTAGTACTAGGTACGTACGTGTTCGGATAGTCCGACGACTGGATTTACTGCCAACATATCCATGGATCTCATGGGTCGCTTCCCGAAGATTCACCGATGACGTATGACTCGCACTTTATTTATCTGGGATGAATTATATGAGAGATAAAATTAATATGGGATTAATTACGGAGATATTTTATCTGGGATAAAATATTATTTAAAGAGAGAGAATGATTAATTTGGAATTAATCGATAAAATAATATATTCGATGTATTATAGGAAATTGGATTTCGACACGGAATTAAAATTAGATTTTAATTCTGGCAAACGAGTTAATTTAGAATTAATTCGCTAGCGACGTGAATAGTAATTTTGCTAGGCATAATTATTTAATTGAATTTGATTTAATTACGTCACAAAGTTAATTCGGAATTAGCGAACCCGAACCCGAGAGTGTTTGCAGGCCCACTCGCATTACGAATTCAAGTGCGGCCACAAGTCACATCACGCGTCACAACACTCGTCATTCAAGTGATGGATGTCTTGTCACTTTGAGTGTTTGACAACCAGTCACTATTCATTAGTAATGTGAGTTGTTAGAGGGAATTAATTGCCAAATTTTGGCTCCATAATTTGTTGACTTTTGGAAATGCATTTACAACTTTTTGGATTTGTTTTTTGGTATTAGGTTTTTGGAAAACCAAATACACAAACCAAAAACACATTCTCTCATTCTCTCCTCTCTTTTCATTCGGCCAAGAGGCCATTTCTCTCATTTTTGTTCTTCAAAACCGAGAGCACTAAGTAAGAAAATGGAAGATTTGTGGCAAATCTTGCCAATGCTAGCACATGAAGAGTCATCCAATGTGATAGGGAAACCCACCCGTGAGCATGGAATCACCATTTGCAAAGCTTGGAGCTTGGAGCATCAATGGAGTACATGACCGAAAATGGAGGAGCACAATTTTGGGCCATTGCCGAGAGCTCAAGGAGCCAAGAAGATTTTATGTTCATCACATCGCCAAATCCGATCAATGTAAGTATGATTCTGTCATATTTCATTATTGTATTTGCACATGTTTCTTGCTTGAAAGAGATCTTGGGACTAATTAGAAACCCAACAATGGTATCAGAGCCATTTTGAGCATGAATTTGAAATTAAGGTAAAATTGGGCAAAATTGATTTGAGCATGTTTGAGTGAAATTGATTGTTTGGATATGCTTAAATGATGATAACATAGTCTTATGCATGATCAATTTGACAAAAATCGAATTGGATGAATTTTCCCCAAATCACTTGGCTTGGCCGAATGTGTAATGTTGCCCTAAGTCATGGTATTTTTTTATTTTGATCATTGGATGAGTTGAAATCATTTGGGAAATGTTGATTGTGGATTTAATTGGATTGAAACCGAATCGGACATGAAAAACCCTAAAATGCCGAGACTTGATAAGCATGAAAATGATTGATTTTTGATTCAAATGTGTTGGACATGTTTTGATGATAATGATCATAATTAATTAGGCTAATTGGAGTTTTGGAAATGTTAATTTGGTTAATTAATTATGGCATACACTTTAGGTTAATTAAATTATGAAATTTGGAATTTTTTTAATTTAATTAATTGGGCCAAATTTGGAATTGGGCTTGTAAAGTTGTAATTGGGCTTAATGGGCTTGGTTGGGCCAAGTTTGGTTTAGGCTAATTGGTTGGATCCAATTAGGCCCAAAACCATATCCATAAAGTCCAATTATGAATTAATGGACCTTTAATTTTAATTCGGCCTAATGGGCCTAAATTGGTTTCTTGGCTAATAAGGGTGATTCCTTAAATGGGCTTTGGTATTTGGGTTTGACCCATATTGACCAAAAGTCCATGCCTTAAGAAATTAATTAAAAGCCCATGGACTTTAATTAAATTAACATTGGATGTTAATCAGCGCTTTGAGATCCGTAAAGATTAGATTTAGAATCTAAGTCGCTAAAGGTTCATTAATAAAGTGTAAATATTTAATTTGGAATTAAATAATGAATTAGTATTAAATGCAAATTAAATTGGATTTAATGTTGTAGTTTGATATAATTCAAGAATTCGTACTTTGAGTACTTATTCGCAAAACGAGTTGGACTCGCGCAAAATCAAATCGTTCTTTGAACATTGGATGGTCATTAATTTTCAGATTAATTAATTGGATTAGATTGATTGATAACATGCTTTATGTGAATACATGGATGCAATGTATAAATAATGCATATCAGATGGATATTAGATGGGTGAGGGCAATTTTGGAAATTATTGTAATAAATTTAGAATTTATTAATTGGACCTATGTGTCCAGCCTATTACCTTTTGACTCTGTGTATGTCTCTTCTCACCTATTCCCCTCAATGTAAATGAGGTTTCTTTAGAAGTGTTATGTAATCGGGTAGAAGTAATACTTGTGCTAGCGGGAGAGAGGAAAGTGAGAGATTTGTTCTAGGAACAATGTGTTTAAATATCCATCCGCATATCATTATTATATTTATTTATACGCGCCTTATTATGTGTTTAGAATGCATATATAAGGGTGTATGATGATGAGACCTTAACAAAGATAATTAATTGGTTGCCAATTACGTGAAAAACCCTCACAAAATATTAAGCGTTTTTCCTTCCATTGAGTGATTCTTACTTAAGATCCAAGACTGGCACTGGTTTGTTGGTCAAAGTCAAGACCTTTGTCCGTCGCGGATGTGTTTGAATCATGAAGGCTTTGTTCCATATCAGTGTCTTGTCCAAGTTGTGATTTGTTGCCAAAGTCAAGATCACTTCTTGTCCATCGACATCGATTACGAAGCTTTCCATGGTCAGTGGGTTCCGCTTAACTGGGATCATTAAATTTGTTGTGCCAAAGCCAAGGCTTAATTGATTCAGAGGAAAAAGGTTAGGGAATATATTGGATATATTGGCATATATTGGATATATTGGCATATATAAGATATATGTTTCGGACTTGGATGTCCACCTACTGGATCTAGGAATTGGATGGGATCCAATTGATCTTAGAGATCTACCTAGTTAATTATCATACAATTTGTTAGCCAAAGTCAAGATTGTGTGTTATTTAACGGGATCCTAGCCCACTAGGAAACAAGGTTTCCCGAGTACTCCACAGAGGGTTAGAGACTCGTCGAAAAATAGTGGGAGGCAAGTATTAAATTTTCAATATTCGTTTAGTTACTTGCCATACGCGCTCATTTCAAATTTTTCGTCACATAAATAAATATATTAGTTGGACTAATATTTAATCATTGTTTTAATTAAACAGTTGGACTGTATTCAAACTGTTGGAATTGTCTAAGCATCCCAAGATCATATTAAACATTGAAAATACATGTGAATACAATCAACGAAGTTGCGAAATACTCACATCGATCGATTGAGTGACGCGACGACGAATAAAAATGTTCTTCCTTCTCCAAGAAGTCACGACAGTGGGCTTTTTGCACTCCTCAAAATCGACTTCAATCTTCCTCCATCGAGCTCCAAGCTTTGTCATGGTGATTCCAAGCTCATGGGTGGACTTCCCTATCACCTTTGCATGTCTCTCGGAGTGTTAGCTCTTGATGTTTTTGCCACAAAAACATCACACTTTGCTTCCCTTGTTCACGGTTTTGCCCAGAAAACCAGTGAAGAAATGGCCAAAATGCCGAGAGAGAGAGATGAAGAAATTGGCTCCAATTTTCGTGAACCAAGAAGAGAGAGAGATGTATATGTGTTGTAATGTGTTAAGTGTATCTAATACACTTCCTTTGATTTCAAAAATCAAAATAAAACATATACAAATGATTAAAATAACAATAAATGTCATTCAAGCTTTCAAAAGCTTTCCATCAACTCACATCACTCATGAATAGTGACTGGTGTCAATCACTCAAAGTGAAAGACATCTATCACTTGATTTGATTTGCGTGCCGCACTCGAATTCGAAATGTGAATGCGCTCGCAAACACTCTCGGGCTCGAGTTCGCTAATTCCAAATTAACGAATTTTATGTTGCGACGCAATTAAATGATTATGCCTAGCGAAATCACTATTCACATCGCTAACGAATTAATTCTAACTTAACTCGTTCGCCCGAATTAAAATCTATATTTAATTCCGCGTCGAAATCCAATTTCTTATAATATATCGAATATATTATTTTATTGATTAATTCCAAATTAATCGTTATCTCTCTTTAATGGATATTTTATCCCAGATAAAATATCTCCGCAATTAATCCCAGATTAATTTTCTCTCTCATCTAATTAATCCCAGATTAATGAAGTGCGAGTCATACGTCATCGATGAATCTTCGGGAAGTGACCCATGAGATCCCCGGATATGTTGGCAGTAAATTTGGTCGTTGGACTATCCGAACACGTAAGTACCTAGTACTACGTTTTTACCGATTTACAAGATAAGGTTGGCTTCTAGCAAAGCGCCATGCCTACCCAATTCTCCTGAAATATCCTTACAGGAATATAAGGATCTATATCAGGCGTAGTATACGTAGTATTGCGTATTTCGATCCAGTATCGGATGATCATGTGCTAGGCCTGTGGCTGGAATTGTGTCTGCCCCGTACGAAGCACATGTCGGATGTCTGGTAACTAGTCTCTATAATTGGATAAACATGACCTTGTCATTTTATCCCGATGACTGCAGTACATAAGAGTACCAATACCGTATCCTACGTGACCATCATCTTCATATGACTGAAGTGATACTTCCGTCTTGACATCACACCCAACACACTACGATTCTCAATATACCTAGCAGAGGCGTACACAGAACCTGTTAAAGCCCTGGATTACCAAAACCAAAGCATATTGATTGTCGCAAGTATTAGCGGTGCAAGTCTCAGGTTAAGACCAAATACACCTACCCTAATTTCGGACTTCCATAGTCACATAGTCATACTACCAATGGAATTCCGAGGGGGTTTATCCAGAGCGAAGCTGTTTCCCGTACCATCGGTAAAACACAACCTCCTATTACACTTGCATGAGTATCCTATACCCAAATATATGAGAATTATGTCACAAGTGTAATACTAGTCTTTTACGCATTATCGATGTCCAATCTCGATAATACTCTGACTAGGGATATTTAATGATTTATCCTTCGTGGACTGATACTGTCTCATATCATTCTCAATCCAGGAACAAATCATAATGACCTTTTATCATTTATTCATCTTGGTGATCTAATCACAAATGATAAGAGAGCAATCTCCTTTGTCACATAGTTAATTTGTACAACAACACCATGATCTGTACAAATAGTGACGCTATGGGTCATAATTGTCCAACAATCTCCCACTTGGCCTATAGCCAGTCACTCGAGTGTCTGACACCCGAACTAAGTACGGTTGGCTCAAACTGCTGAGAAGGTCTCTCGTCAGTGGATTTGCATGATTATCATCTGATGCGATTTATTCGATCATCACATCGCCACAATGTATGATCCGAACAAATCAGATGAATATCGAAGTATATATATGGATCGTTGATGAGACTGTTAATTCTTTAGCCTGTGTTGTAGCCTAGCTCAACTGCTAACAGAACTATATCTAATCTAATTAGATTTATTATCCACCCAAATTGCTTCTATTGCTGCCTCAGCTGCAGCAATAACCCGCATTCGTTGTTTATTCGGTAACAATATCTTGCTTGGAAGATTTCCAGCTCACTATTCCGTTATTCAAACTTTATAGTACCGTTTTGCGACTTATAGTCGTTTAATCGGTTAGGAAACTTGTAGCAGTGATCTCAGTCACTTCAAGTTATCATTCTCCATAGTTTAAGACAGCATGCTTAGTTCTCTAAGAAACTAAAGTATGTTCTTAATATCAATCCAGTGACTATCACTTGGATTGGCCTGTTTGTGAATCCATGCTCAAAGCGTATGAGACACCAGGTCGCATACATTTTTCAATGTACGATTTCTCGGAGAGTTTTCATGAAAGCCAAGCTTTCACCAATTGTATTATGGGAATATCATTTCCAAGAAATGATTTATTATCATTATTTATAGGACAGCCACTGTCAGTGCTCTCCCACTAACCTCATTATATACACAAGAATCATTTCATTTTGAATTAAATCATAAACCATTATGATTACATCAAAACGATAATTCCAAGAACCTAATGCTTGCTTCAATCCAAACATGGATCGAATAACCCGCAAACCTTGTTTGCTAGTTTAGGTACAACAAAACCAACAGGATGTTGTAAACATCCTCCAAAAGGTTTCCTTTTCAGGAAAGCGATTTTCCCGTTCATCTGTCATATTTAATAAATGAAACATGCAACATCAGCAAGCATTATCCAAATGGATTCATCGTGGCAACAGTTAAAAGGTTGAATCGAAATCAACACAATGTTGATAATGATACATTTTCGCTACAAGCCCAGCTTAGTACGTTGGTATGTTGCCATCCATGTATGTCTTCCTTGAATACTTATATTGTACCAATAGGCACAATGCCTTGCGGTACATCAACTAGTGTCCAAACTAGTTGGTATACATGGAATCCATTTTGGATTCATGACACTTTGTCATAATAGGGAGTCGATACCTTGTATCACTTCCTCATACGTAGTCAGTTGGTATTCCTAAAAAAATTTGACATCTTTATGAGGTGAGATCAGAAACCCATACCCCAGGTTATTTTCTAACTCTCTCCGACTTACGTGGTTCTTATGTATTCGAAGATTACTAGTACAGTTTCATCATTGATGAACTGTTTGTGTTCCATGAAGGACTTGGTGCCTGGAATAGTATTACTTCGATTTTCATCGAGTTTTACTATCCTCCCACTTACCACTGCATATAGGTATTCCTCTTAGGAAAAACCGCATGGTGAGCAACAATTAAATTATTCTCTGGTGAGTTGTATAAGTACTATAATTATGGTATCCCTAGGATAACCTACAATTGGCACTTATCCAATTTGGGTTTTAGTTTGGTATCATCCAAACATATGCCTATCATCCCAAATTTACAGGAATGAGAAAACCCAGTTTCTTTCCTGTTCATATCTAATATGAAATTCTGTCAAATAGATTATTATGGAACCTTATTCAAAATAAGTTCTTGCACTGTTTATGCTTATCCGTTGAAGGAAATGGTAGCTCAGAGCGACTCATGATTAACCTTATCATGTCCAACAAAATTCGGTTTCTTATTTCGGACACACCGTCAAATTGACGTGTTCCGGGAGGAGTCCTCATTGAAAGAATACTATACTCTTTCAAGTATATTAGAAACTTATTGCTTAAGTATTTTCCTCATGGACTAACCGTGACGGTATAATACTTTAGCCGATCTGTTTGTCTATTTCGTGTCGAAACTGAAAAAGTTTCCGATTTATGTTTCAAAAGAAACATATAACCATAACGAGATGCCATATCCGGAAAGGTTACGAAATATTCATATTCATCTCTAGCCTAGCTAGACATGGGCCCACTTGCTTCACTATGAACTAGGGCTAACAGATCGGTGACATTTTCACTTTTACCAAGTAAATAGTGTTTTAGGCACATTGCCCAATAAACTAGATTCGTTGACTCTATTTGAATGGAATCAAATCAGTCATAGTACCCACTATTCAAAAGTGTGGATATACGAGTCTTGTTTAATTGTTTCCTAGACAACAATACCACAATATGTTTCATCTGATCAAATCAGTTTGAGCTATTTGTTTGTCATGTTATATGTTTGAGATTTATTATCATTCAAAATATAAATGCTGTTAATTCACATCTAATGTGTTTATCTCAATATCATCTTTATATAATAAAACACTTTAGTGTTCTAGAATATAAAGGTATACCCGCAACGGGTTAAACCCCGATATAGAGATAATGTTTCTAGTCAAACTAGTTACATTTCAATAGTTTCCTAATTTAAGTACACACCCGAAGGGTAGTCCCTAAATTCAGGTATCTACGGTCAAAAAAACGACTTTCGTCCAGTTTTCGATTCGCAGATAAATCTCTATTGAAGTCAGTATCCTGTTCAAAATAGATTCTGAACATCAATACATATATTTTATGTTCCACACTAAGTATTTAAAATCTAATTTTAATACTAGTAGTGAACATAATGTTGACAAACATATTTGAAGTTGGAGCCAAACCCGTCTTCAATTCCTTCATGTCTGCTTTGTTCAAACGGCAGTCACGCTTCCGCGATCCCATTTTCCACAATTTAGGCAGATATATTGGGATATGTCTTTTATCTTCCCAGAAGATTATAATGATTTTGCCTTTTCTCTTTTCCACACTCAGAAGCGTTTGGCCTAGCCTTGGTCTTCTGGAATGTCGAAGTAAGGTGCGCCTTGCGCTACTTGCCTCATTGCAAATTTGGCTTTATCTCATTGAGAATAGACATTAACTCTCCAAGAGTTATGTATTGCAATTTAGTACTTCTAAAATCTAAGTATAGATTTATGAAGATCCTTCAATTCATTATCATACTTTAAGAATCTAACCCTTAGTTTTGACAAAGAAATTAAGGAGTCTACTGCGACAAGCTTAATGGATTAAGCACTAAAGTTATCATCACATGATCTTCCAAAGATTATGCTCTACTATTTGCTTAACTCCGGGCTTAGGCCTAAGATGTTATTTTATCAAATAAAGTAACTTCTTAGTTTCGAGGACCATCCTGAAATTTTATTCCCAATTTGAAAATTAAACCACTTAAATACATTTTCCCTAGGATTATGCTTTAAATGCTAATTTTTCAATTTTATCTTGATTATAATAGTCCAACTATTTAATCAACGATTTCGGTACTATTTATTATAATGGTTACAATAGTCCAACTATTTAATCAACTATAATTAAATAATTTGAATACAGTCCAACTGTTAATTAAAACAACGTTTAAATATTAGTCCAACTAACATTTAATATATTTGACGAATGATATTTGTTTGAGCGCGTATGGCAAGTCATTAAACGAATATTGCAAATTTAATTCTTGCCTCCCACTATTTTTTGGCGAGCCTCTAACCCTCTGTCGAGTACTCGGGAAATCGTGTTTCCTAGTGGGCTAGGATCCCGTTAAATATCACAAAATCTTGACTTTGGCTAACAAATTGTATGATAATTAACTAGGTAGATCTCTAAGATCAATTGGATCCAATCCAATTCCTAGATCCAGTAGGGGGACATCCAAGTCCGAAACATATATCTTATATATGCCAATATATCCAATATATTGCCTAACCTTTTTCCTCTGAATCAACTAAGCCTTGGCTTTGGCACAACAAACTTAGTGATCCCAGTTAAGCGTGACCGATTGACCATGGAAAGCTTCGTAATCAATGTCGATGGACAAGAAGTGGTTTTGACTTTGGCCAACAAACCACAACTTGGACAAGACACCGATATGGAACAAAGCTCTTGTGATTCAAACACATCCTCGACAGACAAAGGCCTTGACTTTGGCCAACAAACCAATGTCATTCTTAGATCTTGAGTAAGAATCACTCAATGGAAGGAAAAACGCTTAATATTTGTGAGGGTTTTTCGAGTGCAAATTGGCAACCAATTTATTATCTTTGTTAAGGTCTCATCATCATACACCCTTAAATATGCATTCTAAATACATAATAAAGCACGTATAATAAAATAATAATGATATGCGGATGGATACTTAACACATTGATCCTAGATCAAATCTCTCAATTTCGTCTCTCCCGCTAGCACAGGTATTGCTTCTACCCGTTACACTACACTTATAAAGAAACCTCATTTACATTGAGGGGAATAAGTGAGAAGAGAAATACAATTAGAAATGAGGTAATAGGCTGGACACGCAGGTCCAATTTAATAAATTCCAAATTTATTACAACAATTTCTAAAATTGCCCCACAAGCATGTTATCAATCATCCGATATACATTATTCATGCATCAGAACCATGTATTCACACAAGCATGTTATCAATCAATCTAATCAAATTAATTAATCTGATAATTAATGACCATCCAATGTTCAAACAATGATTTGATTTTGCTCGAGTCAAACTCATTTTGCGAATAAGTACTCAAAGTACGAATTCTCGAATTAAATTAAACAACATAATTAAATCCAATTTAATTTGTATTTAATACTAATTCGCCATTTAATTCTAAATTAAATATTACACTTTATTAACGAACCTTTACGACTTAAATTCCAAATTTAATCGTTACGGGTCTCAAAGCCCGATTAATATCCAATATTAATTTAATTAAAGTCCAATGGGCTTTTAATTAATTTCTTTAAGGCGTGGAATTTTGGTCAACTTGGGTCAAACCCAATAACCAAAGCCCAATCAAGGAATTACCCCATAAGCCTAGAAATCAATTTAGGCCCATTAGGCCCAATTAAATATTAAAGGTCCATTAGTCACATTTGGGCCTTTTGGAAGCGGTTTTGGGCCAAATTGGATCCAACCAATTTAGCCTAAACCTAACTTGGTACAACCAAGCCCAATTAGCCTATTTACAACATTTAAGCCCAAATAATTTAATTCCAAAAATTCCAAATTTCTCAATTAAATTACCTAAAGTGTATTACATAATTAATTACCCAATTAACATTAACATTACATCAATTCCAACACAATTTATCAAAAAATCAAACCCAATTACATGCTATAAGTCTCGGCAATATATGGGTTTTTCAAATCGATTTCGATTTCAATCCAATTGAATCCACAATCAATATTTCCCGAATGATTTTAACTCATCCAATGAATCAAAAATAAAAAAATCCAAGACATTAGGGCACTCATCATTTTCGGCCAAGCCATAAAATTTGGGCCAAATTGTTCCAAACAATATTTCTTGAAATTGATCCATTCAATCTTCAATTCAACAATATTTAAGCATACTAAATCACCAATTTCATTAAATTTTCGTGAACCAAGAAGAGAGAGAGATGAATATGTGTTGTAATGTGTTAAGTGTATCTAATACACTTCCTTTGATTTCAAAAATCAAAATAAAACATATACAAATGATTAAAATAACAATAAATGTCATTCAAGCTTTCAAAAGCTTTCCATCAACTGACATCACTCATGAATAGTGACTGGTGTCAATCACTCAAAGTGAAAGACATCAATCATTTGATTGACGAATGATGTGACACTAGATGTGACTAGCGATTTGACGCTTGATGTGATTTGCGTGCCGCACTCGAATTCGAAATATGAATGCGCTCGTAAGCACTCTCGGGCTCAGGTTCACTAATTCCAAATTAATGAATTTTCCTTGCGACGCAATTAAATGATTATGCTTAGTGAAATCACTATTCACGTCGCTAACGAATTAATTCTAAATTAACTCGTTCCCCCGAATTAAAATCTAATTTTAATTCCGCGTCGAAATCCAATTTCGTATAATATATCGAATATATTATTTTATCGATTAATTCCAAATTAATCGTCATCTCTCTTTAATGGATATTTTATCCCAAATAAAATATCTCCGCAATTAATCCCAGATTAATTTTCTCTCTCATCTAATTAATCCTACATTAATAAAGTGCGAGTCATACATCATCGGTGAATCTTCGGGAAGCGACCCATGAGATTCCCGGATATGTTGGCAGTAAATTCGGTCGTCGGACTATCCGAACATGTAAGTACCTAGTACTACGTTTTTACCGATTTACAAGACAAGGTTGGCTTCTAGCAAAGCGCCATGCCTACCCAATTCTCCAGAAATATCCTTACATGAATATAAGGATCTATATCAGGCGTAGTAAACGTAGTATTGCGTATTTCGATCCAGTATCGGATGATCACGTGCTAGGCCTGGGGCTGGAATTGTGTCTGCCCCGTACGAAGCACATGTCAGATGTCTGGTAACTAGTCTCTATAATCAGATAAACATGACCTTGTCATTTTATCCCGATGACTGCAGTACATAAGAGTACTAGTACCGTATCCTACGTGACCATCATCTCAATATGACTGAAGTGATACTTCCGTCTTGACATCACACCCAACACACTACGATTCTCAATATACCTAGCAAAGGCGTACACAGAACATGTTAAAGCCCTGGACGACCAAAACCAAAGCATATTGATTGTCGCAAGTATTAGCGGTGCAAGTCTCAGGTTAAGACCAAATACACCTACCCTGATTTCGGACTTCCATAGACACATAGTCATACTACCAATGGAATTCCGAGGGGGTCTATCCATAGCGAAGCTGTTTCCCGTACCATCGGTAAAACATAACCTCCTATTACACTTGCATGAATATCCTATACCCAAATATATGAGAACTATGATGTTATGCCCTCACGACGCGCACAAGTGTAATACTAGTCTTTTACGCATTATCGATGTCCAATCTCGATAATACTCTGACTAGGGATATTTAATGATTTAGCCTTCATGGAGTGATATTGTCTCATATCATTCTCAATCCAGGAACAAATCATTAGGACCACCTATCATTTATTTATCTTGGTGATCTAATCACAAACTATCTCATTTGTCACATAGTTAATTTGTACAACAACACAATGATCTGTACAAATAGTGACGCTATGAGTCATAATTGTCCAACACAAACTACTTCAATTAATAGTTGATTTTATAATTGGATTATAGTAATCAATATAATTGAATTTAACCTATTAAATTATAGTTGATTATATAGTTAGACTATAGTAATCATTATAATAAATAGTACCTAAAATCGTTGATTCGATAGTTGGACTATTGGAATCAAGATAATTGAAAGATTAACGTTTAGAACATAATCTTAGGAGAAAATGTATTTAAACGGCTTTAATTTTCAAATTGGGAATAAAACTTCAGGATAGTCCTGAAAATTGAGAAGTTACTTTATTTGATAGAGTGACGTCTCGAGCCTAAGCCCGGAGTTGAGCAAATAGTAGAACATGATATTTGGAATATTCTTGTGATGATAACTTTAGTGCTTAATCCATTAAGCTTGCCAAATAGACTCCTTAATTTATTAATCAGAACTGAGGATTAGATCCTTATAGTATGATAATGAAATTGAAGGATCTTCATAGATCTATCCTTAGATCTTAGAAGTACTAAATTGCAATAGTAAACTCTTAGAGAGTTAATGGCTATGCTCAATGAGACAAAGCCAAAGTGTGCAATAAAGCAAGAAGCGTAAGGCGCATCTTACTTCGACATTCCGGAAGGCCAAGGCTTGGCCAAAGGCTTATGGGGTGTGGAAAAGGGGCAAAGGCAAAATCATCACAATCTTCTAGGAAGAAAAAAGTCATATCCCAAGATGTCGGCCTAAAATTGTGGCGAACGGTGTCACTGAAGCGTGACTGTCGTATGGATAAGGCAGACATGAAGGAATTGAAGACGGGCAAGGCTTTGACTTCAAAAATATTTGTTATAAATATGTTCACCACTAGTATTAAAATTGGATTTTAGATACTGAGTGTGGTACATAAATATGCATTGATGTACATAATCTGCTGGTTAGCAGGATACTGACTTCAATGGAGATTTATCTGCGAGTCAGAAACGGGATGACAATCACTGTTTTAACCGTAGAAACCTAAGTTTAGGAACTACCCTTCGGGTATGTACTTAAATTAGGAAACCGTTACAATGTAATTAGTTTGACTAGAAACATTATCTCCATATCAGGGTTTAACCCGTTGCGGGTATACCTTTATATTCTAGAACACTAAAGTGTTTTATTTTATAAAGATGATATTGAGATAAACACATTAGATGTGAATAACAGTATTTATATTTTGAATATAAATAAATCTCAAACGTAAAACATGACAAACAAATAGCTCAAACTGATTTGATCAGAAGAGACTTAAATGTGGCCTTGTTGTCTGGGACACAATTAACAAGACTCGTATATCCACACTTTCGATAGTGGGTACTAGGACAAATTTGATTATATTCAAATGATGTCTACAAATCTAGTTTTAATAGGCAAAGTGCCTATAACACCTTTTACTTTTTAAAAGTGTAAATGCCACCGATCTGTTAGCCCTTAGTCATAGTGACGTAAGTGGGCCCATGTCTAGCTAGGCTAGAGATGATATGAATATTTCGTGACCTTTACGGATGTGGCATCGCGTTATGGTTTTGTGTTTCTTTTGAAACACGAATCGAAAACTTTTGATAAATTCAAAGAGTTTCAACACGAAGTAGACAAACAGATCGGCTAAAGTATTAAAACATCATGATTGGACCATGATGAAAATACTTCAGCAATAAGTTTCTCAAATACTTGAAAGAGTATAGTATTCTTTCAATGAGGACTCCTCCCGGAACACGTCAGTTTGACGGTGTGTCTGAACGGAGAAACCGAATTCTGTTGGACATGATAAGGTTAATTATGAGTCGCTCTGAGCTACCATTTCCTTCAAGGGATACGCATTAAACAGTGCCAAAACTTATTTTGAATAAGGTTCCATAAAAATCTGTTAGACAGACTTCATATTAGATATGAACATGACGGAAATCGGGTTTTCTAAATTCCTGAAGATTTGGGGATGCTAGGCATATGTTTGGATGATACCAAACTAGAACCCAAATAGGATAAGTGCCTAAGTTGTGGTTTATCCTAGGGAAACCAAAGTATAGTACTTATACAACTCACAAGAGAACAATGTAATTGTTGTTCGCCATGCAGTTTTCTTAAGAGGAATACCTATATGCAGTGGTAAGTGGGAGGAAAGTAAAACTCGATGAAAATCAGAGTAATACTATTCCAGGCACCGACTCCTTAATGGAACACAAATAGTTCATCAAGGATGAAACTATACCAATAATCTTCGAATACACAAGAACCGCGTAAGTTGGAGAGAGTTAGAAAATAACCTGGGAGGTATGGGTTTCTGATCTCACCTCATAAAGATGTCAATCTTATTGAGGAATACGGAACTGACTACATATGAGGAAGTGATACAAGGTATCGACTCCCTATTATGGCAAAGTGCCATGATGTCCGAAATGGATTCCATGTATACCAACCAAGTTTGGACACTTGTTGATGTACCGGAAGGCATTGTGCCTATTGGTACTATATAAGTCTTCAAGGAAGACATACATGGTAGGCAACATACCAACGTACTAAGCTGGGCTTGTAGCGAAAAGGTATCGTTATCAACATTGTGTCGATTACAACGAAACCTTTTACTCGTTGCCATGGTTAAATCCATTTGGATAATGCTTGCCAATGCTGCATGTTTCATTCATGAAATATGACAGCTGAACGTCAAAATTGCTTTCCTTAACGGAAACCTTTTGGAGGATGTTTACAACATCCTGACGGTTTTGTCGTACCAAAACGAGCAAACAAGGTTTACAGGTAATTCGATCCATTTATGGATTGAAGCAAACATTGGGTTCTTGGAACTATCGTTTTGATGTAATCATAATGGTATATGGTTTAATTCAAAACGAAAAAGATTCTTGTGTATATAAGGAGGTTAGTGGGAGTGCACTGACAGTGAATGTCCTAAATAATGATGATATGTCATTTCTTGGAAATGATATTCTCATAATACAATATGTGAAAGCTTGGCTTTCATGAAAAATTCTCTGTAGAATTCTTGGGAGAGACAACCTTTATTCTAGAATTAAAGATCTACTGGGATAGATTTAAATGTTGTTGGTACTCTCCGAGAACTCGTACATTAAAATAAATGTACGCGACCTGGTGTCTCATATGCTTTGAGCATATGAAGTTACAATCGAGCCAATCCATGTGATGGTCACTGGATTGATGTTAAGAACATCCTTTAGTATCTTAGAGGAACTAATGATGCTGTCTTATACTATGGAGAATGAGAACTTGAAGTGACTGGGTTCACTGCTGCAAGTTTCCAAACCAATAATAACGACTATAAGTCGTAATAAAAGGTACTATACAATTTGAATAACGAACAGTGAGCTGGAAATCTTCCAAGCAAGATACTATTACCGAATAAACAACACAAGAAGGTTATTTCTGCAGCTGAGGCAGCAATAGAAGCCATTTGGGTCGATAATAATCCTAGTCAGATTAGGAGTAGTTTTGTTAGCAGCTGAGCTAGGCTACAACACAGGCTAAAGAATTAATGGTCTCATCAACGATCCATATATATACTTCAATTATTCATCTGATTCATTCGGATCATACATCGTGGCGATATGATGATCGAATAAATCGCATCAGATGATAATCATGCAAATCCGTGGACGAAAGCCTTTCCTCAGTAGAAGTTTGAGCGAACTGTACATAGTTTGAGTGTAGGACACTTGAGTGATTGGCTATAGGCCAAGTGGGAGATTGTTGGACAATTATGCCCCATAACATCACTATTTGTACATATCATGGTGTTTTTATGCAAATTAACTGTGTGACAAAGGAAATTGCTCTTTTATCATTTGTAATTAGATTACCAAGATATATAAATGATAGAAGGTCCTTATGATTAGTTTCGGATTGAGGTGATATGAGACAATATCAATCCACGAAGGTTTAATCATTAAATATCCCTAGTCAGAGTATTATCGAGATTGGACACCGATAATGCGTAAAAGACTAGTATTACACTTGTGCGTGTTGTGGGAGCATAACGACATAGTTCTCATATATTTGGGTATATGATACTCATGCAAGTGTAATATGAGGTTGTGTTTACCAATGGTACGGAAACAGCTTCGCTCTGGATAGACCCCTCGGAATTCCATTGGTAGTATGACTATGTGTCTATGGAAGTCCGAATCAGAGTAGGTGTATTTGGTCTTAACCTGAGACTTGCACCGCTAATACTTGCGACAATCAATATACTTTGGTTTTGGTCGTCTAGGGCTTTAACAGGTTCTGTGTACGCCTCTTCTGGGTATATTGAGAATCGTAGTGTATTGGGTGTGATGTCAAGATGGAAGTATCACTCTAGTCATAGTGGAGATGATGATCACGTAGGATACGGAACTGGTGCTCTTTTATGCTGCAGCTATCGGGATATTATGACTAGGTCATGTTTATCCAATTATAGAGACTAGTTACCAGAAATCCGATATGTGCTTCGTACGGGCAGACACAATTCCAGCTCCAGGCCTTGCACGTGACATCCGATACTGGATCAAAATACGCAATACTACGTATACTACGCTTGATATAGATCACATATTCCAGTAAGAATATTTCTGGAGAATTGGGTAGGCACGGTGCTTTGCTAGAAGCCAACCATGTCTTGTAAATCGGTAAAAACATAGTACTAGGTACGTACGTGTCGGATAGTCCGACGACCGGATTTACTTCCAACATATCCGGGGATCTCATGGGTCACTTCCCGAAGATTCACCGATGACGTATGGCTCGCACTTTATTAACCTGGGATTAATTATATGAGAGAGAAAATTAATCTGGGATTAATTACAGAGATATTTTATCTGGGATAAAATATTATTTAAAGAGAGAGAACGATTAATTTGGAATTAATCGATAAAATAATATATTCGATATATTATACGAAATTGGATTTCGACGCGGAATTAAAATTAGATTTTAATTCGGGCAAACGAGTTAATTTAGAATTAATTCGCTAGCGACGTGAATAGTAATTTTGCTTGGCATAATTATTTAATTGAATTTGATTTAATTACGTCGTAACGGAAAATTCGTTAATTCATAATTAGCGAACTCGAGCCCGGGAGTGTTTGCGGGACCACTCGCATTTTGAATTCAATTGCGGCCCACAAGTCACATCATGCCTCACATCACTCGTCATTCAAGTGATGGATGTCTTGTCACTTTGAGTGATTGACAACCAGTCACTATTCATGAGTGATGTGAGTTGTTGGAAGGTATTAGTTGCCAAATTTTGGCTCCAAAATTTGTTGACTTTTGGAAAGGCATTTATAACTTTTTGGATTTGTTTTTTGGTATTAGGTTTTTGGAAAACCAAATACACAAACCAAAAACACATTCTCTCATTCTCTCCTCTCTTTGCATTCGGCCAAGGCCATTTCTCTCTTTTTTTTCTTCAAAACCGAGAGCATTAAGTAAGAAAATGGAAGATTTGTGGCAAATCTTGCCAATGCTAACACATGAAGAGTCATCCAAGGTGATAGTGAAACCCATCCGTGAGCATGGAATCACCATTTGCAAAGCTTGGAGCTTGGAGCATCAATGGAGTACATAATCGAAAATGGAGGAGCATAATTTTGGGCCATTGCCGAGAGCTGAAGGAGCCAAGAAGATTTTGTGTTCATCGCATCGCCAAATTCGATCAATGTAAGTATGATTCCGCCATATTTCATTGTTGTATTTGCACTTATTTCTTGCTTGAAAGAGATCTTGGGACTAATTAGAAACCCAACATAAGATTGATATGATAAACTTAAAATGAACTTGGAAAAGGGTTTTTAGGTTTCAGCCTTAGATTCAATAGCCCACGATCTCCCTTAAGGATAGATAACCTTTAATAGATTTCCTTATAGGATAGGAATATACCTGTGGGGCGAGGGTAGCCATAATTTGAACTTGAACTTAATGAATTCAGGTAACTTGGTTAACATAGACATATGATTAATTGGGTTATTTGAGTATTTGCGTCTGACCATCGATAGAGGCTTTTGCATATCTTCGTGTTCCAGGTTAACAAACTGATTTATTACACGTATATAAGAGATTCAATTCATTTTTATAATAATATTATGTAGAATCACAACCTCTAGATATTTATGTCTTTTGTTTATTTTCTTTAGTATTTTCTTTTGTGTATTTTATTTATTTATTTATTCAACAAATCCACATTCAACCGACCAATCAAGCAATCATTCTCTTATTCCTTTAATTAGATACTTGTAAGTAAATAGAATCAATAATTAATAACAACAATAAGAATTAAGTTCTCGTGAGATCGATATTTTTATACTACTTGAGCGATACGTGCTCTTGCGTTACGTGTGTGATTTCACCGATCAAGTTTTTAGCGTTGTTGCCGGGGACTTATTTTTCTTGAGTTATTAATTTTGAAGCTATCTAATTTACTTGTATCTAATTTTCTTTATTTGTAATTTTTATTTCCTTTTATTTTTCAGGTGGTTGAAAAATGGAACATTATCGGGCGATTGAAAGATTACGAGCTTTACTAGAAGAAGATACACCACAAATCAGGGAGCAACAGTCTAATTTTCTGAGGCATGTTGTCCAGCCCAACAATTATCCTTGGATGTCAGAACCAATCAATACAACATTTTCTCAACATAACACAATAGGGAGATGTGAGATATGTGATGATAACCACCCGAGCAATCGATGCATATACCTCTCAGGGTGGCAGAAATATCAAAATCCTTCAAGCTATGATGAACCATCATATTTCACTAACCTGTATTCTCTATCTTATCCACCATCAACCTATGATCTTCATCAAGAACCAGAACCATAAGAGGAAGGTTGGGTAATTAACATGCTCAAAGATTGGATCAAGAAAGAAGACAAAAAGTTGGATGCAGTGACTGAAATATTCCAGAGTCAAATAGAGGACCAAGTAGCAACTTTACAAAGAATAACATATCAAGCGAGACAATTAATAGAAAACCAGAGCTACATACCTCAAGGAGCATTTTCAGATGAAACTGACGAATCCTTCGAGTACCAAGCATTTCACAATGACACCTTAACAGAGAAAGAGGCTGAACAGTATCAAGAACCATATGTATCAGTTCAGGAGCCCGAACTAGCAAAATCTCGATTTGATTTTTTTATTCATCAGACTCTGATGATGAACAAGAACCAGAGCTGTTTGTACCAACTACAAATGAGGATGAAACTCTGTATTCTCAAAATGAAGATCTTGGATCATGCATTGCACTGATGTTTGAAAAAGAGCTACCTGAGCCAATCATATCAACCACATAGGATGAAGACCTAAAATCGGATACATCTTTCCATCCTCAAGTTGACACTTATGGAGCATGCATTTCACAGATGACAGATGAAGAGCTGAATGAGGAAATTTTAAAATACATATGTGAAGAAAAGGTGGAGCAACATGCAAAGCAAATGAAGGAGCAAGTGTTTGACCATATTGAAGATCTCATGCATTCATAAGAAACATCATTGTTTTGGGGAGTACAAATCAAATATATCGCCCGGAAGCTTGACATAATGGAACTTCCACTCAAAGTCAAGCACCATACGAGACCTCATAATTTTATTTCTTTCTTTCCAGGAACCACTGAAGCGACAAATTTTACAAAAATGGCACAAGCACTGAATGAGACAAATTCTTTTTGGCACTTTACCATTGGAAGAGACCCTTCAAAAGTAACGCTCACGGGATTGTCTTTAAACGGACGTCCAAAACCACGCGGAAACCTCATTGACAGATGGATTTCAGTCACGTCTGGCTGAAGACAAAAAATTTAGCGCTAGCAGGGAGGCAACCCATGCAATTTGTTGTAATTTATGTTTTCATATTTTGTGTCTACATGTTGTAGAGTTCTTAATTTTGTATGATATTTTCAGGGATAAGCACAAACGAAGCATTTAAAACATGAGGAATGGTGTTTGACAATCACAAAGATGAGAGTTAATTCATTAGTGATGGCTGAGTAAGGAGTGGATTCTTGAGACGTATCCTAATGGATTTATATACCAAACGAGTGGCGTATTGCGTACATAATTTCGTTGCCTTAATAATTGCTTTGATTTGCTTTTCTGTTGTATTTATCTTTATTTTCGCTGACATGATCCAACTTTTTTTGACTTTCACGATATAGTTTACTGTTTAACAAACACTACAAGAAAACTGCCAAATAGCGACGGAAAAATCTATAGCTAATTCGTCGCTAATTGACCACTAGCAACAGAATAGCGACAGAAAAATTATGTCTCTATTTTGTTGGTCGCAAAAAAAAATAGCAACGGAAATATTCAATATGTCGCTAAAGTTAGCGACGAATGGAAATTCTGTCTCTATATAGCGACGAAATTTCCGTCGCTAATTAGCGACGATTAGTATTCCGTCACTAAATAGCATCGGAAAATTTCGTTTCTATTTAGAGATGGAATTTCTATCCGTCGCTAAATAGCGACGTAAATTCTGTTTCTATTTAGCGACATAATATTTCCGTAGCTATTCCGTAGCTATAATTTTTTTTGCAAAAAAAATTAAAAACTAAAATTTTAAAATTTTAGAGAGGCGGGAAATTTAAAATTTTAAAAATATTTAGCGACGAAATATTTCCGTAGCTATAAATATTTTTTGAAAAAAATTAAAAAATTATAAATTTTACAATTTTAGAGAGGCGGGAAATTTAAAATTTTAAAAATATTTAGCGACGGAATATTTCCGTAGCTATAAATTTTTTTTGAAAAAAAAATAAGAAATTAAAAATTTTAAAATTTTAGAGAGGCAGGAAATTTAAAATAATAAAAATATTTAGCGACGGAATATTTCCGTAGCTATTCCGTAGCTATATTTTTTTTTTGAAAAAAAAAATTAAAAACGAAAATTTTAAAATTTTAGAGAGGCGGGAAATTTAAAATTTTAAAAATATATGATACTTTTAAATTTTAGAAATGAAAAAATTTTAAAATTTTAGAAAAGAAAAAATTAAAATTTTAGAAAGGAAATTTTTTTAAATTTTAGAGAGGTGTGGAATTTATATTATATAGATATGAAAAATTTATCAATTGTAGAGATATGCAATTTATAAATTTTAGATAAGGGAAAATTTTAAAAATTTTGAATGGTATAAAATTTTAAAAAAGTGGATTTTTTTAATTATTATATACATATTCAATTATACAAGATACCGTAATGTCCACCGTGAGCTTCGACACACCACCATCCATTTACAAAATGTTCACCGTTTGTTTCTTAAGAAATTTTAAAAGAGGGATAAGAAAAATGAGAGATTGATAATGAGAGTTGAGGTACGAAAAAATTTGATGGTATATGAAATTGAGTGAGAAAATTTTGGATGGTGTATTGGAATTGAGAGTTAAAAAGATTATGATGTATATATAGAGGAAAAAAAATAAGAGAAGCGGGAAGATTTGTAAATTTTGTAGACATTTGAAATTTTCACAAGGCGGTAAATTTTTTGAAATTTGACGAAAATTAGCGACGGAATAGATATTCTGTTTCTATTTAGCGACGGAAAATCCGTCTCTATTTTTTTAAAAAAGAAAATGGCACCGAAAGGAATAAATTTTGGGGGGATTGAAAATTTTAAAAATTAGCGACAGAATAGAAACGAAATAATTATGTTTCTAATTATCAATAAAAATTAAAAATTAGCTACGGAATTGATATTCCGTTTGTAATTAGATACGGAATTGAAATTCCGTTTCTAATTAGCGACGAAATTTTAATTTCGTTTCTAATTAGCGACGAAAGAATTCCGTTTCTAATTAACAAAAAAATTTAAAATAAAAATAAAAATTTAAGATTAGAAACGGAATTGAAATTCCGTTTCTAATTAGTTAAGGAATTGAAATTTCGTTTCTAATTAGCGACAGAATTTCAATTCCGTTTCTAATTAGCGACGAAACAATTCCGTTTCTAATTAACAACAAAATTTAAAATAAAAATAAAAATTTAAGATTAGAAACGGAATTGAAATTCCGTTTCTAATGTTAATTTTTTATTTTTATAATTAGTGATAAGATAGTCTAACACTGCATCTCCGAGAAATTCCAGCCGCTGCAATTGCAAAGCAGGTATTACAATAGAGCTTACCCAACATTAAGAAAACACAACATTCATTGGAAAGGGAATTAATGCCTATATGCTGCCACTAATATCACAAGGACACTGTATGAGGGGGGCAGAAATATTCTTTGTTATAACCATCATCACAAAAAATGGGCAGAAACATTCTTTGTAATATATATATATATATATATATATATATATATATATATATATATATTTAATTTCATTAAATTAGTATTGTTTAAAATCTTCTTATTTGAAAAATTAAGCCGACATGAAAAATATTTGATTTTAAAAAATAACAAACTGAAATTAAGAAAAAAAACATATATAACATAAGAAAATGAAAATAAAACTTGAAAGGCAAAGTGGCAAAAGTATGGGCAACCTGCTGATTTATTTTACTAAAAACAGGATATATTTGTTGGAGACAAAAAGAGTAATTTTGATTTGAATTAGAATGTCGAATTGGTATATCATTTTATATTTTTAAAGCAAAAGTACGATAGGCAACTTTGTTGATTTATTTTATTAAAATTATGATAGAGTAGTATAATTTATAGATTTTGATTTCAATTATAATACTAAAAGTGATTAATATTTGTTTTGTTTGATTGTTTTTTTCCCAAATATGTATATGGAAATATACTTTTTAAATTATTATTTTTTTAAATTGTGCATAATAGATTTTGATATTAATAAGAATAGTGAAAGGGATTAATAATTGTTTTTTATGTTCCATGTATACGGTATGGCAGTATATGTTTTAAATTATTATTATTGTTTAAATTATTATTAAAATAAAAATAAAATTTAAAATTAGTGACGGAATGGAAATTCCGTTTTGAATTAGCGACATAATTTTAATTCCGTTTTTAATTACCAAAGGAATAATTCCGTTTCTACTTAACAAAAAAATAAAAAACAAAATAAAAATTTAACTTTAGCTACGGAATTGAAATTCCGTTTCTAATTAGCTACAGAATGGAAATTCTGCTTCTAATAAACGACAGAATTTTAATTCAGTTTCTAATTAGCGACGGAACAATTCGTTTCTAATTAAAAAAATAAAAAAAAAATAAAATTTTAACATTAGCTACAGAATTGAAATTCCGTTTCTAATTAGCGACGAAATTAAAATTCCGTTTCTAAGTAGCGACGGAATTTTAATTTCGTTTCTAATTAGTGACGGAACAATTCCATTTCTAATTAACAAAAAAAAAAATTTAAAAATTAAAATTTAAAATTAGCGACGGAATTGAAATTCCGTTTCTAATTAGCGACGGAATTTGAATTTCGTTTCTAATTAGCGATGGAATTTGAATTCCGTTTCTAATTAGCGACGGATTAGCGATGGAAAAATTTGTTACTAAACAAAATTAGCGACGGAATAGTAATCCGTCTCTAATTAGCGACGAATTTTCATTTTCGTCTCTAATTTAGAGATGAATATTTTTTTTCGCTAAATTCCGTCCCTAATTTCATTATCCGTTTCAATTTCGTCTCTATTTTGTCGTTAAATTTTGAAACGGAATATTCCTTCGTTAAATTCCGTCTCTAAAATTGTAATTTCTTGTAGTGTAATAATTGTCATTTGTCAGATACTGGTGCTATTATTACTCACCCTTTTTCAGGTGCTATAAATTCAACTCATCATTGCACTCTTGAAGGCATCCATATTTGAGAAAGAAATACATAAAAAAAATGGAAGCAACTTCAAGAAGACAAGTTGTAAACATCTGTGTGTTTTGTGGTACTAGTGTTGGGTCTAAACTAGAATTCGTTGCGGCAGCACAGGTTTTGGGTAGAGTTATAGCTGAAAGAAATATGCACCTAGTATATGGCGGTGGCAATCCTGAACTAATGGGGTACGTTTCAAGGGTTGTACAAGAACGAGGTAGTCAAGTTCTGGAAATCATCCCAAAACCCTTGGCAGAGGAGAATCTTATAGGACAATCAAACAAAGAGGAACTTATCGTGCCATGTATGTTCGAGCGACTTGTGGAAATGATTAACCGTGTTGATGCTTTTATTGCTTTGCCAGGTGGCTTAGTTACGATGGAGGAAATTTTTACAGTACTATCTTGGGTGAACTTGAACATACACAATAAACCGATTGGATTGTTTAATACTGATGGATTTTATGATTTTCTTTGTATGTTTCTTGATGATGACCGGAGAAATAGGTTCATGTCTAAACCTGTAAAAAAAATCCTCTTCACTGCCAGAACTTCCCATGATTTAATTGACCAAATTTTAGCATTTGAACCACAAATTGACCCTATAATTTCCAAGATTAATTGGTCTGATAATGATCGTGGTAAGAAGAGTGGGATAAATCTGGATCTTAACCTTTAATTTTCTTTTTAGATGTATAAATTCAGCTAACCATGTACTGTTTCTAATATCTTCTTCTACTTTTTAAGACATTGGGGACAATGTCTCATTTAGGTTTGAGGGAAGGGAATAGTTGACTAGTATCTTGTTTTGATTTATAGTCAAAAGAATTTCAAATAAAAAATTTTTTAAAATTTTTTAAAATTTTTAATTTTTTTTTTGTGCTTTTGTATTTTTTAATTTGACTAATCATGTGAAATTGGTGTGAGATAGCTGTGTAAGGAATTTCTACTCCTGAGACGTATCTCAACCTATTTCGTAATAAGTTATTTTTTGTTTATTTTCTTTTGAATTATTTAATTTATGAATTCTCCATAAAACTGATTAAATTGGATCTTCATATGCTCAGTTGACAGGTATTATCAACATGCATGGTAACATACGGTTATGAGTTGTAATTGAAAAGTTTGTAATATTCAGTGCTCTAGTTTAATTGAAGGAAGCATCTAAAAAAATGATGGAATAAAAAAAAATTTAAACATCTGAGATCCGAGTAATTAAGTCTGTATGGGTGTTTTAACACCTAGTGCCATAAAACCAACTTGTTTGGGAGTCACTGACCTAAAGCTCGCTACATGGATTGGAGATGTTATAAAAAATATATATTTATCTGAAATCCGAGTAATTAAATATGTAAGGGTGTCTTAACACCTAGTGCCCTAAAGCCAACTGGTTTGGGAGTCATTGGCCTAAATCTCGATACATGGATGTAAGATATTGTATATAAATAAAATTAAAAAAAAATCAGAAAAAAATTCCATTGCTAAAAAATGTGTGAATTCTGATATAACTTTAGAACAAAAATATTACTCTCTTTTCAACTACACTTATGAATATTGTGGGCACAATGATTTTATTAATACTTTGTTGGTTGTGTATATGGAGAATGATAAAAACAATAGGAGAATTTACTTATTTGGTAATTTAGAAAGAAAGAAAACAACTACTAACTTGGATAAGAAGCTTCACTGGTTTAGTCACTAACTTGTTTATTCTCTTTTCTCTTGTCATTTTGCTTTTGTGTGCATTAGATTGACGTTTGTGGGTATCATCACTATAAGCTCTCACGAGACTACAAATTGTTCTCTAGGGACACCTAGGGGTTTAAAGGCTTGTTGCATACGCTAAATGTAATCGTGATCCCTACAAAAGTGGCTTAGTTTAATTTATTTTAAAGTTGTTTATTGCTTTTTTTGTTGTTTTGCTCGAGGACTAGCAAAATGTTAGGTTTGGGGGTGTGATAAGCGGTAAATATATCAGTATTTATCGTCCATTTTACTTAATATTTTGTAGAGTTTTTTTAGATTTGTGAATATTTTGATATATTTTGTGTTATTCTATAGATAAATAAAATAACAGGACTCTCTGAAATCAAATCGGGGCCAAAACAGCGAAAAACGGGAAAAAATAAAAAACGACGTTTGCTAAAATGCACCTGCTAAAATGTGTCGATTGCTAACGTGCGCCAGACACGTGTCAAAATCAGAGAAACTTGCTATCATGCGTCTGCCACGTGTCAACATCACATCAATCTTGCTAACGTGCGTCGGACACATGTCATCATCCCATGCTACCAATAGTACACGTCATTACTGACGTCAGTGTCGCGATGCGAACCCTTCACGCTTCGTGACGCCGAGGCATTATTGAGCTACCGAAATTCACTGTACTGTGCGCCGCGACGTGCATATATTTTACGTCGCGATGCGTATACCGATTTTTTTGCCTATAAATTGATTTCGATTTCATTTAGAATTTTCATACTTTCCTTAAGGTTCTAATAAGGATCTAAGGACTATATCCTGTCTGTTTAATTTTTGTAATTTAATTGTGTATTTTTATTTTCAGTAATAGTAGTAGTTTATTTTATTTATTTTTATTTTATGTTTAGTAATTAAATTTCCGATGGGGGAATGGTGAAGCTTTTTATTATTATAATTTAGATTAATCTCTCTTAAATTATAATATATAAATTATCTTAAAACCTGACTAAATTGGATACCGCCTTTATGGTCGGTTAGACTTAATTAAATTGATTTTAACCTGACTAAATTGGATACCGCCTTTATGGTCGGTTGGAATTAATTATAACTTGACTTAATCAGGATACTGCCTATATGGTCGGTTGGTAATTATCACGTAAATTTATATATTATAATAAGGGAGATTTCTAAATTAGAAATAGTAAAGATAGATTAATCTCACTTATATTATAATATGGAAATTGTAATTTAATATGGATTAAAAGTTGATACTCCCTTAATGGCTGGTTTTATTTATGTAACATAATGTGACACCGCTTATAAGGTCGGTCTTTAGGTGACAGATGATTACCACCTATATGGCTGGTTTATGGATAAATAATAACACCCTATTTATGGTTGGTTCAATTTAATTGGGTAACACTGACAATTTCTATATTATAATAAAGTGAGATTTCTAAAGGTCGATCCCCTAACCCCAACATTTTATTTTTATTCTAGGGAAGTGACGAAACATAATATTAACAAAGCTTAATAATTGATTCAATTATATTATGGGTAATTCTTTAGTTTATTTATTGAATCTTAAGCTTAATGCTTCTTGTTGCCTGACCACCAATAAGATTGATGTGGTAAACTTAAAATTAAATTGGAAAATGGATTTTAGGTTTCAGCCTTAGATTCAATAGCCCACGATCTCCCTTAAGGATAGATAACCCTTAATGGATTTCCTTACAGGATATGAATATACCTGTCGGGCGGGGGTAGCCATAATTGGAACTTGAACTTAATGAATTCAGGCAACTTGGTTAACATAGACAGATGATTATTTGGTTATTTGGATATTTGCGTCTGACAATCGATAGAGGCTTTTGCATATCTTTGTCTTACAGGTTAACAAAATGATTTATTACACGTATATAAGATATTCAATTCATCTTTATAATAATATTATATAGAATCACACCCCAGATATTTATGTCTTTTGTTTATTTTCTTTAGTATTTTCTTTTGTGTATTTTATTTATTTATTTATTTATTCAGCAAATCCACATTCAACCAACTAATCAAGCAATCATTCTTTTCTTCCTTTAATTAGATACATGTAAATAAATAGAATCAATAATTAATAACAACAATATAAATTAAGTCCTTGTGGGATCGATATTTTTATACTATTTGAGCGATACGTGCGCTTGCGTTACGTGTGTGATTTCACCGATCAGTCTCATTCTCAACTTGACTCTTTTCTGGTTCTTTCTCCTAGAGAGCAAATAGTGGAAGGCTATCCATTGAGTCCTCAGACTCTTTTCGTACATCCTAGTGGTGTTTTTTTCCTTGTTACTAAGGAAAGTTTATTCTGTTAGGGTTGGTGCTCGGAGTGCCAATCCGGATCGTATTTATTTTCGATTCATAAATATGAACAATTTCTTTTTTCATAATATTACTTATTTAATGGTAGCACCTCTTGTATTTTATATATATATTCAATCTAATTACGATTAGATATCTTGTTATGATTAGATTGAAACTAAATCTGATTTAGGGATACGTGTATATTAGACAAAGACCCTAGGATTTACAATGTAGTGCGCAGTTACACCGTAGTTTGTAATTGACATTGGGAAGCGTCACTACAAGTTGTATATCCTTAAATAAAGTTCCTGGTTGAGATTTACTGACACGGGTCGGTTAGTAAAATCCACTGATACCAGTACATGTCGTATATCGTGACTTGGTCCGATGGTTTATCCCAATGAACCATGAGTCTCGGGAGACTCGTATAGACATGTATGTGTTTATTTGATAAACACTGAAGGACTCACTGAAGATTTCCTAATAGATGGTACACCAACGTCAATAGGAATCTTCTTGAGTTGAGCGAGCATAGTGGTCCTTCGACTTGAGATACCACAGTGGATATATGAGTTATCCTCCACACTTTGATGGCAGTCAAGTCACCGATCTATTTAGATCAGACATTCGCATGTTCGTTGGGTGTGGACTGATGCTCATGATATTCAGTGGGTATCAAGGTAGAATCCATCAGTCCTGTGATATGGCATAGGTATCCTACACGTGTTTGCGATCTAGTAACTCCATGGCCGTGGTATAACTTCAGAAATCAGTTCCGAGTGTTAATTAGAGATCGTAAATTTGAAATTCAACTATATTATATCATAAGGATTTCACGTTCTTATCTATATCCCAGGTATAATATGGATAGCCTGTGACGAAGAGATTATATGTTTGCAATGACCTCGACTCGCATAGTTTAGTGAGATTATCTGTGGTCGTCATAATTCATGAGTGGGTGAATTATTGACACGAAATTGGATTTCGTGACAGATAAACATAAACTTAGAGAGTCCCACAATATAAAGTGTACTCGTTGAGCACTTGGGCAACGCGTTATGAATAATACAGATTATTCATAATACTTCATCGGATTAAATGAGTTAATTCGAATCGTTTAATCGGTTAAACGAAAACACATACTTTAGGGGATTTTGGTCAATCGTTATTATTGTGTATTTGTATTTGATACATAATTTGATTAGATACACATTAATTAATTGTCAATTGAGACTTTGACACATGCCATCAATATATGTATTTGTTGTTTAATGTAAATAAAAATACATATATAATAATATTTATATTAATTAATTATTTAGATATTTAAATGTTAAATATTTGAATAATTAAATGATATATTTTTTCATAATTGTTATGAAAAATGTTTGATTATTATTGGTTACAAATGGCATGATTTTATTAAGCTTTCAGTGTGCAAATTTGATTTATCAAATTAAAGCTTATTATATTTAATTAGATTAAATTACCAAAAATGACCATAATACCTCTAAATGTCGACAACCCTTGTTTAAATTAGGAAATTTTGTTTTCTTTTTCATTCAAGGGAAGCCATAGCTGAAAATTACACCTCCAAATAACTTTCCAAATTTCACTTGAAGATTCAAGGAAGAATGAAGTAAAAATTCAAGAAAAACATAAAGAAAGTTGAATATTAGAAGGTAATCTTTAATGTTCTTAAGTGTAGAAAATTAGTTTCTTATTCTTGAATTTTTAGAATGTTTCTAGGGTTTACTTACTTCTTAGAATTTTGGGCTTTTGGATTTGGAGGATGTATTGGAAGGCTTTGAGCATGTGTGAAGTAGTATTGAAAGATATTATTGTAATATTTGTTCAATTTGATCATTTGATGATATGTTTCCATTCTAGAGTGTTATGACCACTCTTGTAATGCCTAGAATTTTTCTTGGGTGATTCATTGGTGGTGACTTGGATTGGTGTTGTGATTAATTTGATTAATGTTGAAAAAGTTGGATTAAAGCATGAAAAATTGATATTTTTTGCTTCTAGATCAGATCTGGAAATACTATTCATATGGTGATGAAAATAATGTCATATAAATGTATTGGATGTGTTTTGGGTGTTGGAACAATTACCGAAAACTGTTTCAGAGTTGAAATATGCGAAAACGGTGAAAAACGGAGTTACCGGGTGACTTTTGAGCCAACCGGGTGACGGATGCTTAAATAGTGAATTAGTCAATGTTTGGGCAGCCCATGAACTGCCCTAGTACTATTAGGGCTGACCTGGGTAACCCTCATGTCCATTGGATGGTCGGTTCGGTCAAAAACGTGTTTTATGCCATTTTACGGAAAAATATTTACGTAAAAATTTCGCAACGTTTCTTAGTTATTTATGTCGTTATTTGATATCGAATAAATATGTTTAGGTGAGATATGAATAAATTATTCATATTGGATATTGAATAATTTATTCAGTAATTTAAAAAGTTTTAAAATTACGATTTCACCTGAACCGTGAGCTTCTGCTGCGCCCGCGTCAAAACCCCATCAAAAATTGGTATCAGAGCAGGTCTGATCCTTCATCCATTACATTAGTCATGCTTGATATATGATATATAATCCAATTTTGATGTTTACACATGCATATAATTTAGATGTTGCTTGACTTTTCGGTTCTACGCAAATGGGAAACGTAACAGAAATTTAATGGTTAAATTAAGTTATGTTTTCTAAGATAGAATTGAACTGTTAGGAAATTGATCTAGATTTAAATTCTGCATTTGATGTAGAGTAAAGCTTTCTTGAGGAATATCCCCACTTAAATAAGGTAGTAAAGTGACATGTATTGGATGCATGTTTCTTGGTCCGTCTTGTCAATACGGTTTATGTGTATCTTTCTATGGCTGCATCCGAGATCATGCCAAAATAGTGAGGGTGTAGTTGATAGAATTTTATCGATGTCAGATGTATATTTGATACTAGAAAAATTCAAGTGAAAGTGAAAATCCTGAACGTGCCAAAGCTGTCAAGACTACATTGGTAGCTTGAGATTGTCATTGGCAAGTGAAGCCTTGATACGCCTCATTGTGAACGTGCCAAATCTGTCATAACGAGAAACGGTCAGGACCAAAATCAGGAGTCATAGTGAGTGTGATTGACAATGATTTGTCTACCTAATGAATATACGTAGGCGAGATCGTGCCAAAGCTGTGAGTCGAAATATATTCATGAGGTCCTTCTCTCACTATGGAATTCGATTTAATTATAGAATTCCCATTTTTTGTTGGGGATTACGATATTGCGTAATGTAGTGGGAGACGCTGTTGGGTTAAAAATCCATGACTAAAGCAGTGTGTAATTTATGTAAATTGCTGCTTTTGTTTTCCTTTATTATATATTGTTAATAGAATTATACTTCTAATCCACTGCATGCATATTACTTGAATATATTTTCTGACTTCACTTTTGGTTGCGTATTTCTAGAATAGGTTCTAGAATGTTAGTAGACTTGGATATTGTTAGATTAGTCCAAACCATCGAGAACTGTTGTTCCGATTTTCTAGTAAATCAAGATGGTTAGTGACTTTGTTTCTAAGTCACGATAAGTAATCTAAATAGATATTTTTTTTAGGATATTATTCTATAGAGAGAATAGTTTCCTGTATAGTAAGAATTGACACGAATTAGTTCATGTCTCGAGATTCTTGACTGGCATTAAGAAAACTCCATTAGGTATTTGTTTATCTTATAATGACGTTTCTTGGTTTGAGTGACTTTTAGAAGTCACGTGTTTCACACAGTTTGCTGATCAATTAATTTACAATTGTTGTGAATAATTGAAGGCAAATTATAAAACTAAAGAAATGAGATATGTATAGTTGTGTATAGAGAATATTGATTCCCACAATACGACAACTGTAGGTATTGGATACCAGATCTCTCATCTAGTTATTTAAAATAATGTTTAATAATTATTTTTGATATTTGATATCAGAACTTGAGACTATTGGATAGTTACTTGTTCTTTATAAACAATTGTTATATATTTTAATATGACTAGTAGTATCATTAATGAAGAGATAAACATTAAGAGAAATATTCGATTAACTAAATAACTTATAACATTGTTTTATGAGATTTTATTACATAAGCATTAGATACTTATTCCGTATGGTAAAGGATGGTCTGATACAAGATCACACCATATATCCTTATCCATTTAATGAGTATTGTATTCAAGATGTGATTAAATCTCATTTAACCAATGATCGTCATTGGACCACAAATTTATTAAACTAATACATTGGATGTATGTAGTTTAATGAATTATAAATTACCTCAGATAGTTTTCTTTACTTCGTAACTTAGTTAATGAGTTGTCATGACTTAGTTACATGTTTCCAAAAGAATATATATTGAACGTCTTGAATGGTTCGAAAACTTTCAATATGTTTATGATGAAACATGGATAGAATATTTTGAATGGTTCAAAGATATTCTATTTGAAGTGTTGAAAACTATATTTTAAAATTCATCGTGAGTTTTTGAATTGTTCAAAGATGTTTGATAAGATCAAACATATGAATTAATGGAAATTAGTTTTAAAGTTATTTAATGAATATGATTCTTACTCAGTATTATTCTTTTACGATTCCATCGTGATGGAATTGGTTAGTGGGAGAAATTGAATCTTATATGATTTGATTCATTCGATATTGAGTGTTACCGAATTAGTTTTTTCAATACTCTTGGGGTTATGCTCCAGTTATACGAATTCATCCTTTTAATTACTGTTCCATTAGTTTATACAGTTACATATATTATGTGTATAAGTACAAAATTCGAATCTTAAAAGGTTTGAGATTTGAATCTTTCTTTTGTATAATAGTTATATAATTGAAAGTACTTGCGCCTCAGAGGTACAAGTAAAAGTTTATCATTTATTCTATTTAATAGAATATTGTATTCTATTTGATAGAATATCCTTTCTACGATCCCGAGTAATAAAATTATTTTATTACTTGGTGTGTAACATTAGATGTTAACAATTGAAGAAAATAGTTGACTTATTGAAGTCAAATGTGAGAATGATAAGCTATAAATGGAACTACGTAATTAATAAGATGAAATGACCCTTAGACAACTTCTGTATAAGTTCAATAGGCTGTCAGAATCATTTGCAAAATATTTGATATTTAATGGTTCTGTTGTTTTCTTATCGAAGAAAATTAACCTATAACTTATAGTGGGAGCGATATTTGATATCGATTACGGAAGTTAGCATTGAACCATAGATCTCAAATTGCTCGTAGCTTATTACGGTCAAGTTTTGAACTTGATCAAGCTTTCGTTATGAATCGTTCATAAAATGTGCAAATTGTTTGCGCAGCAAAAGCAAAGTGAGATTGTTAAAGGTTTGACCTTTATAGTATGACAGTGAGAAAAGTTATACTCAGTGATCTATTGTAGATTCTTAGGAAACTTGTCTCTAGTCGCACTAATTGAACAATTAAAGATATGTTGGTTAATGTTGATATTAAATTATGTATTTTGGCTAAAGAATGTAAAGTGGCGTTCCTGAATGGTTTATTCGAATGAGAAATCTATTGTGGTTTCTTTGTTTGAAGAGTTCATTCTAGAATGGCCCTAGAGTTTGTATTCTACTAATATCACATTTTGATATACTAGCTTATAGAATCTATTGTAGACTCAGATAAGCTTTCCGAAAATTTGTGTTCTCTAATTTTGATACTGTTAGATTGTCTGATTTTATCAAAGCATAAGGAATACACATATTTGATAATAGAGTCAGTGGGAGCGTACAAATTTCTTTCTAGTGTTATATATTCTAACGACATTATCATTATTAATGTAATAATGAGATGTTTGTAAGGTAAAAGATTTGCCTAAGTCTTTCTTTCTCTGTGAAAGCAGTGGGAGTAGTCTCTGATATATTTGATATAAAGTTTTATATATTATATAAAATAAGAGACTTGTGAGATACTCACATTAGTCGTGCATTAGCTATAATCTAATAAATAACACAACAAAACTATCTGTATGACAGTTAGTATAACTGTTTCACAGTTAATGTGTCTCTTGTATATAATATTTATCTTTCGTAAAAGATTATTCCTTAGTCGAAAGAGAAATTGATTAGAATATCTAATCAATCTTATGCAATATAGGATGATGGCATAATGAATAATATATTATGTACGATTAAAGATATCAATTTAATCGTAATAGTTACGAGCTATTTTGATATGTTGTAGACCATAGGATGTGTCTTGAAACATGTTCTTTATTATCCTTGAGATATTAAGAACGAGTTTCTCATTCATGGAGATTATAGTCTGCAACCATTAGGGTCAGATTAGTTTTGAGTCTAATTATGACGTTAGACAGTCTACATCATATAGAGTCAGAAATGAGGTAGTGGGAGTGTTATAGATGATTCTACTATGTTAGTGGAATTAGTTGTAACTTATGAAGTATTGACTTATTAAGTTGCATAGTGACTTTATAGATTAGAAGTTTTGATATTAGTGTTGTGCTTACGGCTGTCTCATGATATTTGGATTTGATTTCTAAATACATAGACAACCCAGTAGCTATAGCACAATATTGATATCGCATCTGAGTCATATTGATGTAGAACTTGGATTTTACATAATATGAATGATGATACTTAAGGGAAACAATTGGGTTTGTTAGACAGACTCAATTTGTAATATCAGGCTTACTTATTGTTTCCTACCTCTTAAGTGTTAGGTGAACACTTGAGGGCCATGAGTATGTGATACACATTGAGATGTGTATATGATACCGTGGATTAGCACTAGAGCAAGTGTGAGAAATTGTTAGGGTTGGTGCTCGGAGTGCCAATCCGGATCGTATTTATGTTCGATTCATAAATACAAAAAATTCATTTTACATAATATTACTTATTTAATGGTAGCACCTCTTGTCTTTTAAATACATATTCGATCTAATTATGATTAGATATCTGATTATGATTAGATTGAAACTAAATCTGATTTAGTGATACATGTATATTAGACAAAGACCCTAGGATTTACAATGTAGTGCGCAGTTACAGCGTAGTTTGTAATTGACATTGGGAAGTGTCACTACAAGTTGTATATCCTTAAATAAAGATCAAGGTCAAGATTTACTAACACAGGTCGATTAGTAAAATCCGATGAGACTAGTACATGTCGTATATCATGACTTGATCCGATGGTTTATCCCAATGAACTATGAGTCTCGGGAGACTCGTATAGACATGTAGGTGTTTATTTGATAAATACTGAACGACTCACTGAAGATTTCCTAATAGATGGTACACCAACGTCAATAGGAATCTTCTCAAGTTGAGCGAGCATAGTGGTCATTCGACTTGAGATACCACAGTGGATATATGAGTTATCCTCCACACTTTGATGGTAGTCACGTCACCGATCTATTTAGATCAGACCTCCGTATGTTCGTTGGGTGTGGACTGATGCTCATGATATCCAGTGCCTATCAAGATAGAATCCGTCAGTAATGTGTTCAGGGCATAGGTATCCTACACGTGTTTGCGATCTAGTAAATCCATGGCCGTGATATAACTTCGGAAATCAGTTCCGATTGTTATTTAGATATCGTAAATTTGAAAGTTGACTATATTATAACATAAGGATTTGACGTTCTTATCTATATCCCAGGTATAATATGGATAGCCTGTGATGGAGGGATTATACGTATGCAATGACCTCGACTTGTATAGTTTAGCGAGATTATCTATGGTTGTCATAATTCATGAGTGGGTGAATTATGGACACGAAATTGGATTTCGTGACGGATAAACCTAAACTTAGAGAGTCCCATAATATGAAGTATACTCGTTGAGCACTTGGGCAAAGTGTTATGAATAATACAAATTATTCATAATACTTCATCGGATTAAATGAGTTAATTCGAATCGTTTAATCGGTTAAACGAAAACACATGCTTTAGGGGATTTTGGTCAATCGTAATTATTATGTATTTGCATTTGATACATAATTTGATTAGATACACATTAATTAATTATCAAATGAGACTTTGACACATGTCATTAATATATATATTTGTTATTTAATGTAATAAAAATACATATATAATAATATTTATATTAATTAATTATTTAGATATTTAAATGTTAAATATTTGAATAATTAAATGATATACTTTTTCATAATTGTTATGAAAAATGTTTGATTATTATTGGTTACAAATTTCAGGATTCTATTAAGCTTTAAGTGTGCAAATTTGATTTGTCAAATTAAAGTTTATTATATTTAATTAGATTAAATTGTAAAAAATAACCATAATACCCCTAAATGTCGGCAACCCTTGTTTAAATTAGGAAATTTTGTTTCTTTTTCATTCAAGGGATGCCATAGCTGAAAATTACACCTCCAAATAACTTTCCAAATTTCACTTGAAGATTCAAGGAAGAATGAAGTAAAAATTCAAGAAAAACACAAAGAAAGTTGAAGATTACAAGGTAATATTTAATGTTCTTAATTGTAGAAAATTAGTTTCTTATTCTTGAATTGTTAGAATGGTTCTAGGGTTTACTTACTTCTTAGAATTTGGGGCTTTTGGATTTGGAGGATGGATTGGAAGGCTTTGAGCATGTGTGAAGTAGTATTGAAAGATATTATTGTAATATTTGTTCAATTTGATCATTTGATTATATGTTGTCATTCTAGAGTGTTATGACCACTCTTGTAATGCCTAGAATTGTTCTTGGGTGCTTCATTGGTGGTGACTTGGATTGGTGTTGTGATTAATTTGATTAATGTTGAAAAAGTTGGATTAAAGCATGAAAAATTGATATTTTTTACTTCTGGATCGGATCTGGAAATACTGTTCGTATGGTGATGAAAATAATGTCATATAAATGTATTGGATGTGTTTTGGGTGTTGGAACAATTACCGAAAACTGTTTCGGAGTTGAAAACGACGAAAAACGGTGTTACCGGGTGACTTTTGAGCCAACCAGGTGACAGCTGCCTAAACAGTGAATTAGTCACTGTTCGAGCAGCCCATGAACTGCCCTAGCACTATTGGGACTGACCTGGGCAGCCCTCATGTGCATTGGGTGGTCGGTTCGGTCAAAAAACGATGTCATTTTGCGGAAAAACATTTTCATAAAAGTGTCGCGACTTTTCTTAGTTATTTATGTCATTATTTGATATCGAATGAATTTTTTTAGGTGAAATATGAATAAATTATTAATATTGGATATTAAATAATTTTTTCGGTAATTTAAAAAGTTTTAAAATTACGATTTCACTTGAACCGCAAGCTTCCGCTGCACCCGCGTCAAAACCCCAACATATGCAAATAGTCGAGTATCTTTGAAAAAAAAACATAGAATCTTTAAGAAAATGAGTATTGTTCTATCTTTGCTTGGACTCGCAGGTGGTGGCAAATAAGTTTCACAATGTAATCTAAAGATCTACTTAAATTATGCAGTGAGTTGGAAATGCTGGGAGAATGTTTACTAGGTAAAATCTTACCTATATAATATCCCTAAATGAAAAGGCGACCGCATTCTTACGGGGCCAAATAGGAGTGGTAAAAGAGATCCACTTGGATCATATGGGAAATGCATAGAGGTGGACATTTAATATGATTAAAAAAATTTATAATTATAATTATTTGATTTTTTATATAAAAAAATTAATTATTTTAACTTATCGGTTCGGTTCGGTTTTGTTCTGATGAGTGGTAAATAGATCATTATTTCCCACTCCTTTGACTTAATATTTTGAATACTTTCTTGAGTTTTGTGAATATTTTGATGTGTTTTGTGGTATTTTGTAGATAAATAAAGTAACAGGACTCTCTGGAGGCAATTCGGGGCCACAAAAGCGAAAAAAGGACAAAAAAGGTAAGAATATAAATTTCCTGCTAAAATGTGCCGTGCTAAAATGCGTCGTTTGTTAAAATACGCCGCTAACGTGCTCCGGACACGTGTCATAATCAGAGAAGTTTGCTAACATGCACCCTTGCTAACATGCGCCTGCCACGTGTCAACATCACAACAAATCTACTAACGTGTGCCGGACACGTGTCACCATCACATGCTACTGACACTCATTATTGAAACGCGTCATTGACGACATCATGCTGACGTCAGCGTCGCGATGTGCACACCCCTAAGCGTCGTGATGTCGAGCCAATAATTCAGATTAAAAATTCTCTCGACGCCACGTGTCACCATCTCACGAAGCCGGCGCTACGTATCTTCAATCAACGGCGCGTCGCGATGCGCAAGGTGCCTCGCGTCGCGACGCATGAGGCCAAAATTTTCCTATAAATAGAGGCTGAATTTCAGAATTCAATTCATACTTTCTTCTAAGGAATTCCTTAAGAATACTACGAAGATTGTATCTTGTTTGTTTATTTAAAAGCTTTCTGTATTTAATTTTATTTACTTTACGCAACATTACTTTCTTTTCTTTACTTTTCAGTTTTTATTTTACTTTTCAGCATGAGGAGGTAACTCTCTTCTGCTGGGGTGAAATGTAAGCTTTTATCACTAATATTTAGATTAATCTCCCTTAATTATAATATATAAACTATTTAAAACATGACTTAATGGGATACCGTCTTTATGGTCGGTTGGACTTAATAAAATTGGTTTTAACCTAACTAAACTGGATACCGTCTGTATGGTCGGTTAGAATTAATTATAAATTTGACTTAATCATGATACCGCCTATATGGTCGGTTGGTAATATCACGCAAAGTAAATATATTATAATAAGGGAGATATCTAAAATAGTAGTAATAAAAGTGGATCATCTAACTCCAGTATTTTCTTTTATTGTATTTTTACCTTTTTAATTTCAGCATTTACTTTATGTCTTTTACTTTATTTAAGCTTTTACTAGTCTTAGATATGTATCGTAACTAAGTCTGTTATCTGGGGTTGTGATGAATTCCAATATCACTGGTTTATAAGGGGTTATTTTATAGTTTGGGTAATATAAATGTTTATTTATTAAGTCTTAACCTTAATGCTTCTTGTTATCTGGCCATTAATAAGATTGATTTGGTAAACTTAAAATAAACTTGACAAAGGAATTTTAGGTTTCAGCCTTATACTTAATAGCCCACGATCTTCCTTGAGGATATATAACCCTTTAATAGATTTCCTTACAGGATAGACATATACCTGTCGGGTGGGGGTAACCACAATTAAAACTTAATATTAATGAATTCAGGTAACTTGGTTGACATAGACATATGATTAATTGGGTTACACTTGGTATTTGCATATGACCATCGACAGAGGCTTTTGCATAATTTCGTGTTCCAAGTTAATAAACAAATATATTACACAAACATAAGATAACCACTTTATCTTTAAAAGATATTGGAAAGATTCACAACCCTGGATAGTTTAATAATATTGAATTTTCCTTTAATTCACTTTCACATTGTTTTATTTACTTAGTTTAAAGTCACCATCCAATCAAACAAACAATCCATTAGATACTTGTAAAAATTTGGCTTCATAAATTAATAGTTTAGGTATTAAGTCCTCGTGGGATCAATACTTTTTATACTACTTAAGTGATACGTGCGCTTGCGTTATACGCATGTGATTACGCGGTCAAGTTTTTGGCGCCGTTGCCGGAGACTTATTTATCATTCACTATTAGTTTTGGGGTTAGATACCTTTACTTGTGTCTAATTTGATTTTATTTATTATTTCTGTTTTCTTATGTTTCTGGTTCTCAGACACTATATGAGACAAACCAGAAGCTTTGAAATCCGACCGCTTGACCCAGAAATTGAAAGAACCATCAGACAGTGGAGAAGGGAAAGGCGAGAAAGCCAAGAAGCACTAATTAACATGTAACATAAACCTTTGGAAGTTGCACCACCAATTCCAATTCGAGATAGAATCATTTCGGTGGTTGACGG